>JAWRVZ010000004.1:5330000-5605000 GCA_037043235.1 Rhodeus uyekii | reverse complement strand
GTCCTTGGGAGGTTAATTAGAGGGAACTTCTGCTGGCATCCATATTTCAACAGATGCATGTGTAATTATCTTTTTAATTAGTATCCCATTACAAATCATCAGCCTTCACCTTGTGTTTAAAGACGTCTTTGTGGTTAGTGTAATGTCTTAATTAAGTGTCACATATAAAAAGTGGATGAGATAAATGTGTTTACTTCATTCTAGATTGCTTTGATTAAGATCAACTGTTGTTTTGGTCATATTTTAGGGGGATTATTTACATAATTAGGTGGTCAGAAAGACTATCAATTCATTAACTAAAATTATAATGCCAAGTTATAGTAAACTCACCATATAGCATGTGACAGGGCAGGAAAACGTTAAAGAGACATTTATGCAGGCATTTATAGTAAAGGACAGATTGGAGATATTTCCCTAGATGCCCACAAAGGCCAATAGACTCAAGGGGAAAAGTCTACATTGACAAATAAGATGAAAGCCAATAGGGTGACACTGACTGAGAACAAGGAAGTGAGGTTATCAGCTACAGAACAGAAAAGCTATCAGAGGTAATAAAGAAGTTGGGCCTCTGGCAGGTTAAATATCACTAAGGGACAAGGATGAAAAACTAGTCTTTCCAGGAGGTTGATGTGTGTGTGCATGTGCGTCTCCGCGAGTCTGTGTATAGCTGTTTAAGATTGGGCGTGGGGCTCTGTTCTTTCCTTTACCTGAGGTGTTTTGCCATCCAGGAGAATAGATTGTGTTATGCTTCATTGCTTGGCTCAAGCAAACATCCATCATTACTGCCCCGCACAGGCACCCACAGGATTCTCCGTTCATATAGGTCACACACTGTGGGTTGTGACAACTCAGGCCGTATATTTCCCACATCTGTCATATGTTCATAAATGATCGCCCAGCAATAGCCATAGATTCTGCATTTAGTCAATCAATGTCTGGCATTGAAACAACCTTGATTTCTTATTAAATTTAAATGGCAACCTTGAAATAGAACTGTATCCATCTATCTATCTGAAAATGTACTTACCCTCATGTCGTTGCAAATCTGGAACACAAAGATATTTTGAAGATTGTTGGCTTTGATGGCTATTGACTTCCATTGTATAAAAACACTTGAGACATTTTTCAAAATATCTTCTTTAATGTTCCACAGCGTTAAGAAATTCTGGGTGACCTATTTTGAGTGACCTATCCTTTTAACAGCAAAGATGTCAGGTAAGAGTTTCAAATGTGCAAAATGAAAGAAAATATATACTCTTGAAAGAGATGCACGCTGTGACAGTACTATGAGTTCTTCTAAACTCTCTCCATTTCTGGCTTGGCAGCCTGGGATGTGTCATGAAAGGACAATGAATTTTTCCCACATATCTCAGCTCACGTTGCACTGAGTTAACTTATCTCTCTCTCTTCCTCTCCTTAAGTTTTGCTCTATTCTGCATCAGCTGCCAGGAGAGAGTGTGAGAGAGAGACAGAGAGAGCTCCATCTTGCCTGACTCAAAAGGAAAAGGAAAGGAAGTGCATTTTTACCTTCCAGCTCTAGAAAAATAATGTTTATCAGGATTTCTGCTTCAGCAGAATTTTCTAAATTAGAGAAAAGAGCACTAGCCTCCCTCAAAGACTTAATCATTAATAATGTAACATGGAATGCATTATTCTTTCACATTACTGCATTCATGTTAAGTAATTATTGTCATAAATAATGACGTGAAATAATTTCTTTATTTAGCCTCAAAATTGGGCTTCACATGGTCTGTTTTTAGGTTCTAGGTTGTTAGTTGACCAGATGTCACCGGGATTCAAATGAATGTAAATGCCCTATGTTAAGCTTAATGTATATGTTTAACCCAGTTAGATGGCTTTCCTCAAATTTGGGAAAATATTATGTAATATTATGATCATTTATCATGCTCCAGGGGACAAGTGTCTACTCAACACAAAAACAGTTTTCTGATCCATATATGATTAATAGTTGGCCCTATAAACAAGTTTTAACACACTGGTTTAACAAAACAAGGTTGGTATGTGTTGTTGTTTGTCGAGTCAGTCTGAACAAACTTTGATTTCAAAGTTATGATGCTTTGAAGGACAAACTTGTAATGTTTTTAGAAGAGGAAATATTTCTGGAAGAGAACTTATTTTTGGAAATCCTTTTTTGGTTGATATTTCTGTATTGCTATTTTGAACATTTCTGACATTTAAAAAACATTAAACTCAAAACATTAAACTCTGCTGTTAAATTCTTGTTTCCAGAGCTTTGCTGAATTTCAAGAATTTTGGCAGCTTCAGGATTGATGCCATCAGGTATGTCACATGTGTATATGATTTCTGAGACTATATTTGAAGAGGCTCATATTCCCTTTAAAGACATTTTCTCATAATAAAAAATGAATCAGTGTGTATATGTGCATATCTGCATGTTTGGAGGACAGTAATGTCATAAAGCCTCCAGCAAACCCCTTTAATGATGGAAGCTCCTTATTACTGCGTATGCTGCGCATCAGCCGAAGGGGCTTGTGCAGGGGATAAATGGGCTACAGAGGAAGGGAAAGGCACATCAAAGTGAGAGATGTGAGAGAGAAAGGGAGAAAAAGGATGAATCAGAGATATGTTTGATGGTAGCTTTCCATTGAAACAGTGCAGCACTAGGTTTTCACCATTGAGCGTTTGTAATGGTAACACTTTACAATGATGTTTCATTTCTTAACATAACTATTGTAGATAACAAGAACTAACAGTGAAAAATTCTTGTACAGTATTTATTCATGTTAATCTCAACAATAATGACACATTTTTAAGATCAAATCTGTTAACATTAGTTAATTCACTGCGGACTAACATGAACTTGAAAATGTTTACTAGCTGACAAAAAAATATTGCTCATTGTATCAGGGGATTCTTCCACAATCTACCTCAAGGTTACATTGTACCTAAACATTATAAATACATTCAGTATTGAACAGGAGATGGTCAGTGTGAATGTGTAGGCACAAATGTAATCATTAGTGACTCTTCTCTGGCAGCAGGCTGTCACATGATCACCACCATGTGAACGCCGCAGGTCTAGCTGGCCCTTCTTGTCAGCCCAATTTACCATCATGCCAGCACACTCTTGGCCCATGACAGCAGTGTATGTATAAATACATGTTTTAGAGCCAAGGTGCTGTTTACAGGAGAGGGTTAAAAGATAGAAAACTTTCATTCTGGCACTGTCAGAGTCTAAAGGCAATATATTGATATATATACTTATATATTCTCCAAAAGGTTAGGAAACTGTTTATATAGTAGGTTGTACATAAATAAATAATTATTTATATTAAGACTGCCTTTAGACTGACAATTCCCAGAATGAAAGCTATACGACTATAATGACAGGAATGTCAATATAGAGACTTTGGGAAGGCTTCTTTTCGGCAAGTATGCAATTAAGTATGATTTTAAAACTGTGGCTGTCAAGATTTTTGATTACTTTTTGTTTCCAAAAGCTTTCCCACAGCTTCAGAAGATCTAGAATATAGTACATAAACCATATAAGACAACTTAGGATTCTTTTGTGTTATTTGATAAATTCATAGGGGTTTAGACCAACACATGACAGAATATTAATTTTGGGCAACTAACTTAGTTTGTAACAATGGCGGTCTGGTAAATAAATTCAAAATTAACAAATGTTGTTAAAAAATCTTGATTTGCAGTGTCGTACTTTCCCGCGTCCTCTCCAGCAATGACAGTGTAAACCTTATTCCGTCCATTTCTTTTACTTTTCCTCTGTCAAACTACCAGAAACAGTTCTTTCATTTAGCGCTGATTTGATTTTGGCTTGCTATGAATGAGCATCTGCGAGTTGAGAACCATGAAGCCTCACTCAACCTCAAAACTTTTTTTCAACTTTTTCCCCCCAGCCACTTCTCCCTCTCTTTTTTTATACTTTTACCTCATTTCCTTTTTCAATTTGGCATGGAAATGAAGGGAGATTAAACGTATTTTGTTTTGTTTTGGTATGTAATTTTATTTTACCACAAGTTAACTAGTCATTTAGCTTTTCTTTTTTAACCTACAAACTTTCAGTTACCAGCCCTAATCTTTAACCACTATTACACACCTCCTTATAAACGAAAAGAAGAACTGCTAGACAATACATATTTGATTAGTCTTGCCACAAGAACTCAGCATAAGTTTGTCACCTTATTTATTATTTAAGACATGTTAGTCATTGTGAATACATTCGGATACCAGTTGAATTTTTGGTTGCTTTTTAAATTCAGAGAGGCTCTGATTTGCAGATTGCATTGCAATTGGTTTTTGGGGACATATGCTTCAGTGCAGTCAAGGTCTTTCTGTTTATCAAAACTGATAGATTCCTGACCTTGTGGGGGTGTTGAAGACATTAGCATCGTATTGACTGTCTTGGCAGCAAAAGGATAAATGTGAAATATCTCAAGGGCAAATATGTTTTCTGCTTGAGAGACTTGCATGTTTGTTTAGAGGACTTTTTCAATTTTGAAAGGCTGCCACAAGCCACCCTGAGATTATGTCAGATATTTAAGATTGTGCACATTGCTTCACATTCTCATAACATCAAGAGCATTTGACTTAGAGATTAAAGTAATTAGCACATTTTTACGAGTTAAAAGTAAAAATACTGAGCGTAAAATATGCATTCTAATTATTAAGCTATAGATCTAAATCAAGTATTCTATCAAAGTGCACTTCACTAACTTCTCATTTTTAGTTTTGACTGTGATAAATGATCATCGCCTGTTTCAGTTCAAGATGAAACTGTGGCATCAGGGACTGGGTGCATGACGTACCTTACTGTCCACTATAAAGTTGATGTTGCAGCTGTTTTGGAGACCTTCGTGATGTACATATTGTTCCTTTGTTATGGCAGCGGGAGCCAAGGCTGTCAAAATCTCAGCCAAGAGAATATGTGCTGCTACCCTAGTAGAAACAAACATTATTTCCATGGTAGACCTGTCACATTTATAGTCTCTTCAGGATGATGATTCAACTGAAGTTATAGTCTAAATCGCAAAATTTCCCAACCTGAAAATATTTGTTTATCAGTCTCATAAAAGAAACATAACACACAACCAAAGCGAAATCATATATTTTGGGATGTAATTTAAATTACAACTAAATATCCAATGGAATGAACAGTAGAATATATACATGCAGAAAGATTATTAAACCCCATCATTAAGTAATGAGATGTTAATTTCTCCCATACCATCCAGTTGGGTCTTCCTCATCCCTTCTTTTAATTTCTTTCTCTCAAGAAAAAAACGTTGCCATTGTTGCCAAAGAGTTTGTTGAAATATATTTTACTAGAATCGTTTCAGAGTTTAAGAATAAGATGGAAGGTTCCTCTTTCTTTTAACTGTGTAAAGTCAGTGTAAAGTACATGGGGAACCAGGAAGTAAACAAAGATGACGACAGTTGGAGGGGACAAATTCTCCTTTTGTGGTCCAAAATTGAAAAAAGAGCATATGGCATTAGAAGAACCCAATCAGGGTGAGTAATTTATGACTTAATTTTAGGGAGAACTATCCCTTTAAATGAAAACAACAAATGTGTTTAATGTCTGCAATTTATTATTATTATTATTATAAGATAAATAATTAGTTTTTTAGCATTTTACAATGATTTTAATCAGAGCAATACTAATTGCACTAATGTCTTCTGCCAAAGCACAGTCCCAGTCCCACAGCTGTGGCAAAACCCAGTTCATTGGTTATGGCCTGATTGAAACTTCAGCCCAAATTAATCAAGTAGATTGAAGTTGCAGTCCAAACAAAGCGAAAACAATCAATGACACTCTGAAATAAATGGGCGATGAAACATTCTAAAATGAGCAGAGTCTCAGAGGCAAGCTAAAATTTAATTAAAGTCAAACATTCATTTAGGTTATTGGAACTTTAACTGAATTACAAGGCAAGTAAATTACTGAACCTCAGAAACATTTTTAGAACGTAAAAACCGCAGAAAAATATGATGGCGTGATCCAAGCGTAGAACTTGAGATGGGAAGAAATAATTAGACTTGGTTGCCAGGGAGCCGGAGAGCATCTGGCTGCATGTGCTATTTGAAAAAAGCCGAAGATGAAATACTTTTTTTGTAGTTGTTGGCTAATGCCCTTAAAAAACATTCAGTTCAGAGTCTGAGCATTACAGCCATGAACTAGATTGGATGCACCCTACACACCATGCACACTATGTTCAGTAATGTTATTTTTTCTAATTGTCAAAAAATGTAAAATAAATGGATACGCTGTGGCATTTTAATTAAATTGTGCTCTGGAAATCAGAGAAAACTAATAATTATGCTTTAGTATGTCTGCTATTTCTCACCCCCATCAGTATTTCAATTTTCTTTTTTTAGTATTTGTAATATTCATTTGAATTTTCATGTCCTGCATTTGGAGGCTAAGCTCGCTATGCTTATTGGTTATGCCACTGGCACAGCTTACCTCCATGCATTTGACGCACTACCCCAAAGCTGCCATTTTCGGTAAAATGCTTTATTCAGTAGTTCATAGCTAAATGTAGGCCTAATAATTTACATAGTTTTATACATTCACAATTCACCAACATATAATGTATGCCTTAAACCTGACTTAATTTGCTTTTGACTTAACATTCGGTTTATTCGCCACGTAGAACATTTTGTTTGACATGCAAAGCATAAAAAACATTGTTCTAATACAAATGAAAACACTAAGAGTGGGTGGAATAATTGGTGTTGGATGTAAACACATCCCTGCTGGTCTTTATTGTATCAGACATTTCTATATTCATGAAGTTTAACATGCAATGGGGCACTCGGCAATCCGTCATGACACCAAAAGACACTTCTACACTTTCTCTGCATCATCCTAACTGCCAAACGCCCACACAAAACCATCCTGATAGCATGGGAAACACAGCAAGAAATAATTGATGTGCTCTGTGTGTGTGTTTTTATCACCCTCAGTTTGACACTTACCGAGGGTACCAGTACTAGAACGGGATGGCATAATATCCAGCTGCATCCAGACATCCAAGATGTTTCCTTCAAAGAACATGAGGTAGTAAAGGTTACTTATTTCATTAGAATTACAGTTATAGTGAGGAACACATGCAAAATGTATATTCTGTAGCTCTTTTTCAATACTTTGTGTGTTTTGTCTCACAGTCTACTGACTAAATAGCACCTGCATTCTAGGACAGGATCCTAATTAATATGGCACCTTAACATAAAACAGTAATACCTCGGTTTATGAGTGACTTAGTATAGGAGCAAATCGGTGTACGAGCATTGTATCGCTGTGTGAGAAAAATATTCCCTCGCCCATGTGCATTTTTGTGTGGAAAAGAGCTAACGCTCAGCATCGTCGCGCACATTTTTACTGGAAATATCCTAACCACAACCTCTCATAAAACAGTAATGCGGTTCCAACCCCTTTATCACCCCTTAACTCGTTCATTCTCTCAGCGTCGCTTGGTTTGGCTGCATCATTCACCAGTGCATACTTTTATAAGTGATTTACAGCGGTTTTACCTTGTGTCGTTAACATTAATAATGATCACTATTGTTTACGTGGTGAAATATATACGTAAAGTACAGCATATAGAATGAAGGTAGGAAATTCTCCCTCTAAGCAGTAACACCCCCCCCCCCCCCTCCTCTCGTCTCCATCACACCAGCAGCGACGCTACTCAAAGCTAAAGTGCACGTTACAGTAAATTGGCAAGTATTTTTAGAGTTTGATTGTCAATTATTAATTAGTATTTATATGAGATCTTAGTGATTATAATTTTAACTGTAATTAATAGGGTAAAACCAAAAAAATATTTAAAATGGGCATTTATGGTCATGTGGAATGAATCGAATGTGCATTCTTATGGGGAAAATTGTTTTGGTGTACGAGAATTTTGGGTTACGGGCTCTTGGAACGAATTAAACTCGTAAACCAAGGTATTACTGGTACATGCAGTTTGAGTTTGTGTGATGCATGAAGAGCTAATGATGCAATATTCTGCATCAAACACACAAATATTATGCAATGCGTTTTTAGTGGTTTATCAGATAAATCCCTTGATGCGCAACAAAAACCTTTCCCTCAACAGAGGATGTGATTGGATAGCTGGACTATAGCATCTCAAATGTTGGTTTGATCATTCTGAGATGTCTAAGCCAAATTCCATCATCAAAATGATTAGGTTTAATTTACATCCCAGAAGTGTATCAAACGATTGCAGAGCAGTCTGAAATCTAGTGCATGAGTCAAATGAGCATGTTCTTTTTTCTCATTAGGGACCTTGGCGAATATGTTTTAAGTTAGGTTTCTGTTTAGCATTAAACATTTATGCTCCCCACTAATTCTTTGTAAGTCCTTCATAGGCTACAAAAGAGCTGCTATGTAATCATCTCTACTGGAGTTTGTTTAAATCCCGTCTCTAAACCATCTGCTCCATTTACTCAAGCATAATAAAGGATTATGACATTGGATTATGGGGGTCTTGTTAACAAACCATGATACTACAGAGAAGGCTTAGATAAACACGTATCGCTGAATTTTACAATACAAGGCTGCAGTTCTACTGGATTTCAGCTCATATGGTTCTCTTTAACTATTCACATCTCTCTTGGTCTGAATCCATAAACTGACAAACGCTAATAACTCTTGAAGCTGTGTGGGGGAAGGAGGCCAAACACCTGGCACAGAAAGAGGAATAGGAAGAGAGAGAGAGGCACTAATGGGATATTAATAAGTCCTTTATGAAGATGAAACTACATTACTGTCCACTGTTTAGAAAGCAGTACAATGCTTGAGCTAAGGTGTGTTTAAATTGACTTTTGTTTTTAATTCTTATAAAACATTATCTTAAAAATTGGCAAACCAACAGGAGACTATAGATAATGTATCATTATTTTTATAATGATATTTATAGAACACACACGAACATAACCAAAAAAATCAGGAGGAGGCTTTGAGTGAACGAAAGTGAGAAGCCCAAATTTTACAGTTTTAGGGGTCTATCACTTACTTATAGATATTTCAATAGCATTGTAATATAACAATATAATATGTAACGATAACATGTACAGTGACTGCTTAAATTATTTATAGGGACAGTTCACCCAAATATTTTGTCAGTAATTACTCACCCTCATGCCATTCCAAACCCGTAAGACTTTCATTCATCTTCGGAACACAAATGAAGTTCGTTTTAAAATGAAATCTGAGAGCTTTCTGTTCCTCCATAGACATCTGCTTCAAAAAGTTCATAAAGAGATCGTTAAACTAATCCATTTAAATTGAGCGGCCCATATTCTTGATGACCTACACATGTGGTTACTCTAAATCTAACAGGACACCTGTGTGAAACTTGAGGGGAAATTGCTCATTAAATGAGCAATAATGCTACTTAGTTTGATATTTTGGGTACTGATACAGCGACATTCATACATTTCCTGAAATGTCCAAATATTTTTTTATCACTTGAATACCTAAAAAGAAGCAAGGTGGGAAGTTCTTACAGTACAGTGAAATAATTTTGTATTTTTATCTGTCAGTATCAGCACCGTTTCAGTTTCATATCCAAATTCTAAGATTGAGAAGCTATTGATAATCTTTTTGGGTGCTTTCTCAATTCTTGTGATCACGTTTTTTGACAGGCAGCTCTTTCACATTCCTTGCAGCGCGTAAAGGATGTTTTCAACCTATTCTCCACCTTGAACTATTGTTCTTAATGCTCAAGGATGTTTGCAGATGACGTTGACATCCCTGGCCTGGTGAACCAACCATTCATAGCTTCCCTTCGTCATTTTTTTCATTGCCATTTTAGACACACTCATTAAAGAAAGTATTAAAAAAAAACTCCTTGAGTGAGGAGAAAAAAACACCCTTTGTTCGGCGAATGTCAGATTCGTGAAATTAAATTTGGTAGCCTTGGGAAATATTGTAGGTTTTGCAGGTCAAATTGTTATTATTATTTAAATAACAATATTTCAAAATGCACCAAAATCATGTGCACAAGGACTACTGGTTTCATTCATGCTTTTAGTCATGTTGGGGTGGATGAGGGAGGGCACGCATTTAAATGCATGAGACCAGGATAGGTCAGTGGAATCAGATTTAAAGGAATACTATAATTGGGATGTGAGGGGTGTACTGTGTGTCAGGCAGGTAGTCAGTGGGGGTTCAACTGTATTATCTTGGTTTTTCTTTGTTACTTTCTTTCGTACTCCATCTCTTTCACGTATGAAGACATGACTCACTGCTAACTCTGCATGAAGGACAGTGCTTATAAACCTCCGTCCCTCATCAGAACAACTGAGAAGCTGCCTCTCTTCACGTTTTGGAGTATACATACATACATATACTCAAACATATTACATGACAACCCTTTGAAGAAAGGCACTTGAAGAAAAGAAAAGACCTTAAAATCTTTATTATTATTTTTTTTTAGTGTTTGTAGTTCTTGGATCCCCCTCCCAAGGGGAGAGAAACCTGTGACACCAACGTTTGAAGACCATGACATCAAACATTTTTTTCTTTCTCAGCCTGTTGCTGGTGTCTTGGGGTTCGACTGCAGTCATCACTGGGGTGAGTGACCCTTTTAACTTGCAGAGCCAGTCTGGTCAAGTTGATTGAACACTGTAGAACAAATATTTAATGCATCTATATTTTAAGTGTATTTCTTTTAGGTTGACCTTATATTATGTGTGTGTTTTCTTTTATATACATCATTCCTTTATATAGAACAAATTACAGTATATTTAATATATGCAGTGTCTAACTATCAGTGAAACTGAGGGGAGATTTGTGTTTATTATTAATGCATGTGTAGATAGATGGCAACGACATAAGGATAGATAGATAGATAGATAGATAGATAGATAGATAGATAGATAGATAGATAGATAGATAGATAGATAGATAGATAGATAGATAGATAGATAGAGTTTTGTTTATCCCATAATATGCAAGAAAATGTTAATAACTTTAAATAAGAGGGATCATAAAAATTGGATGTTGTTTTTCATTTAACACTGTAAACAGTAAACGTTTAAATGTATATATTTTGTATATTTTATATGGTTTAATTATTATATATTACTATATTTGTTTGCTTTTGATTTGAATCTGGTTCAGGGGCAATACAGATTGAGGATGCGTCTAATGCGCATAATGCTCTTTTTTTCCATTATGTTAATTTATTAAAAGCAGTAAAGTCATTCATTGCCATCAAGCCTCAATCTTTCAAAAGTTTTACCATGGTAATTGTAAAAAGAGGGCTTGCTGGTCATAGTATATCAATAGAAAAGTAAAAAATGCATTGCAGTTGATTACATAAAAGGTAAAAAAAAAAATGTTTAATGTCTTGACTGCCAAGGTAAAATTTCTTTACAAACATTTGACCAAAATCTATCATTAACTTATAGATTCACGTTATGGTAATAGTTGATGTTAGACTTTAATTTAGAAGTATTCTACAAATCTTTGCATTTAATTTTTAACATGGGATGTTTCCAGATTTTATTGCACAGACAATTAAATAATTTGATGTAATAATAAAACAATAAATGTAATGTTACAATGCACATATGCATGTATAAAAAACTGTTTATGCGTCAACTCTTTGGCAGTTCATTAGTGAAGGACAAAAGCACAATCATTCAATTTCTCACTGACCGTACTTTTATCTTTGTGATAATGTAACGTCATCAACATGTATTGTTTCCAGTGTGTAAATCAGATCTGTTAGGTGTTCCTCAAGATTACTATATTTAAATACTCGTCAGTCACACTGTAATTCCATTTCATTTTGGTCATGAAATTTAATTTCACTCAATCGAATGTTTTCAAGAAACAACAGCTGTGGTGGTTCCTTGGTACTCACACACTCTTAAAAATAAAGGTTAGCTATTAGCATTCTATGGTTCTATGAATGAGGTTCTATGAATGTGTTACGCTGGCGTTTTGGAGGCAGACTCGAAGACACCGGTATCAGAAACATAGTGGTTTATTGAAGCACCAAACTCAGGCAGGGAAATAAACACACAGTGTTAACGAGAACCGACAACTGAAGAGTGCACAAAGGGAACTAAATATACTGACCGTGATTAAACTGAAACACAAAACACCTGTGAACAATCTGTGATGGGAACTGATGAGTGAGAAAAGGAACAGGGAACATATGACAAGGAAAAGGCAAACTAAGAGTCCAGAATACCGTGACACTAACCTAACCGTGACAGAATGACCTTTAACATCCACGGAACCATTCCATTACACAAAAGGTTCTTTATAGTGGAAAAAGTTTCTTTCTGTTACTAAAATGTTCTTCACAGTAAGAAAATAAAATGCTTCTTTTTAAGAACTGACAGGTTCTTTCGAACCAAAAATGGTTCCTCTATGATATCACAGTGAAATCCCCTTTTGGAATCTTTATTTTTAAAGTGCCCCTATTATGATTTTTGGAATATTACCTTTCATGCCGTGTCTAATATAGCTATTTTGTGAATTTAAAATCTCTACAAAGTTTTAAAGATGAAAGTGCACGACAAATAAAAGAAATCATAAATTCAGAAATGCCAAAACAAGTCAACAATAACTCCAATCTCACTTCCTGTTACGTACCTACATAGTAATGCCATCCTATGCCCACGAACAATGTCTACTTTGGCACACGCTCAAACACTGTAGTTGAAGCTGAAGCTAAAAAACGGCGTAATTGTCACTGTGGGAATACACAGTTGGCAATACCATTATGGTAATAGCTGATGTTAGACTTAATTTAGAAGTATTCAACAAATCTCTGCATTTCACTTTTAACATGGCATGTTCCAGATTTTATTGCACACACAATTAAGTAATGTGATGTAATAATAAAACAATACATTTAATTCCACAATGCACGTATTCATGATTGCATGCATAAAATCGATCTTTCCTTGCCACTGTAAATTTTAAAACTCTCTGAGCATTTCAAGGGTCAGTAGAGGTGCCATGCTGTTTGACATGAATGTGCTGGGATGCTCAAATGCATTTCTTCCACACTTGTCAGGACAGTAAAGCCTACAGCACTCCCAAAATATGTGGGAGTGCTGTCAGAAAACCCCAGGCCTAATGGAGATGGAGGCATGGCATTTTCAAACACACTGAGACCATCATCCTACAAGACCTGTCAGGGCAAATCAGTAGCCTGGATCCACAAGAGAAAATTCTATGCCACCTCTGGGCTTACACTCACTATACATAGCTTTAAAAATACATTGTGTGGTGGAAGAGGTGGACACACTGAACATCTCAGCACTGATATGTTTACTTACTAGAGTCAAAAGAGGACATGTTGATGTATTTATAATGAGAAAGAGCCCTTTGACCTGTGTGTGTGTGTGTGTGTGCAGGCATGTGAGAAGGACTCTCAGTGTGGAGGTGGCATGTGTTGTGCAGTCAGCCTGTGGATCCGGAGCCTGCGAATGTGCATCCCAATGGGTCAGACAGGAGAAGACTGTCATCCACTGAGCCACAAGGTACATTTTCTCACTTTCCTCCTCATGCTTGTTGTGATTTTTTTTAATGTTGCTGTTTTTTTTTAACCTTTCATTTCTACTTAGGTGCCGTTTTTTGGGAAGAGACTCCATCATACATGCCCATGTCTGCCCAACCTAGCCTGCATCACCGCAGCTGATGGCAAGTCCAAATGTCTCCCACCATTTCCTTTCCAGGATCAATACCTGTGATGAAGATGTTTGCCTGCATAGCATGCTAATGTTTGTATAAAGTGTATAGTTGCAAAAGTGTTTTAGATCTATTTATTTTATTGAATTTATTTAATCTTCATGGAAAATCAATGGAAAGTAAATTATAAAGAATAAATTGATCCAAAAATATTGGCAAAATATCAAAATTCGACCTAAATAGATAAATATTCTTCTCATTCTTAAAACAGTATACACTAAGGTATATAGTTCTATTAATTTTGCTTTTACCTGTGGCTCTTATAGAAAGCAGTGTTCAGTAATGCTAGGAAAATGAGAAATCACAACTCTTTTTATTAGTGTTTTTATTTGTTCTATTCTAAGCTCGAATATACTGCCTAGCTATCTCAAATTCTGCTTCTTTACTACATCTTCAAAGGAAAAGAATGAGAAGTGGGCCACTGAAGCCTTGGTTTAGAGATTGTAATACCTATTTGAACTTGACACCAAGATAAATTCTACTTCAAGCATAGCGTACAGGCATGACAAACTGTTTGAGGTTGTTATCAGAATGGTATGCGTCAACTCTAGCAGTTCATTAGTGAAGGACAAAAGCACAATCATTCCATTTCTTACTGAAACATAGTTTTATCTTTGTGATAATGTAACGTCATCGACATGTATCGTTTCCAGTGTGTAAATCAGATCTGTTACCTGTTCCTCAAGATTACTATATTTGAATACTGATCATTCACACTGTAATTCCATTTCATTTTGGTCATGAAATTTAATTTTACTCAATCAAATATTTTCAAGAAACAACAGCTGTGGTGGTTCCTTGGTACTCACACACTCTTAAAAATAAAGGTTAGCTATTAGCATTGATGGTTCTATGAATGACCTTTAACATCCACGGAACCATTCCGTTACACAAAAGGTTCTTTATAGTGGAAAAGTTTCTTTCTGTTGCTAAAATGTTCTTCACAGTAAGAAAATAAAATGCTGCTTCAATGTCACCACTGCAAAAATCGTCTTTTTGGAAGTGGCTCCATTTTGCTTTTTTGAATATAACCTTTAAAAAGCAGTAAAGTGTCTAATATAGCTATTTTGTGATTCTAAAAGGTCTACAAAGATTTAAAGACAAAAGTGCACGACAAATAAAGTTATTCTCTCCTAAAAGAAAGAATCAATTCTGAAATCCCAAAACAAGTCAGCAATAACTCCAGTCTCACTTCCTGTTACATACCTACATAGTAATGCCATCCTATTGTTTTTATTGGCTGTCCACGATCAACGTCCACTTTTACACACACTCAAACACTGTAGTTGTAGCTGAGGCCTGAAAGAGCTTGGTTTGTGCTGTCGATATTTTGAGAAGATGCTCTTTTCAAATCCACTTTGCATGCACTTCTTTCAAAACGCTTTGTGCAATTCTTGTGCTGGAATTAATACAGGGAAAAAATGCCGTTATTGCCGTTGTTCGCATCAAACTTCTGGAGGTGAAATTCAGAAATGATTTAAGGCGTTTTAATCATCGCAGACTTGGCCGTTTGACTAATCAGAGCAGAGTAGGCTCTCGGAAAGGAGGGGTTTAGAGGGACTGAATCTTTAAACAAAGTTTTCAGACTTGTTGAAAAATTAGGTGATGTGCAATTTATATAATGAGAAAATGTAAGTATTTTTTGTCTTTCGATGCATGTAAACCTATTGTAGGAGACCTCCCCCCAAAAATTTGGAACCTTCAAAATAATTGATAAATTATTACCTCAAGATACCTCAAGGTACTTCAAAAAATAGCATGGTATGAGTATGGAAAATATGTATGTTCAAAAGAAAGTGTGCCACTACCATGGTACTCTTTTGTCATTTTTTGTTGCCGCATTTAATTTGCCATTTCATAATGAATATAATGCTAATCAACAAACAATGAATATCTAGGCTTTAATAGTTATCTAGGCTCCTGTTATCACAAATAAGTATATGAAATAACTCTATTCAACTGATATAGTATCCAGATTCTTGTTAAAATGCTTGCTTTACAAAGCTTCCTCACTTCAGTGTGTCATTGTGAAGAAACTTTCCTGGGAATGGGTGCACTGTCATCTTAGTTACTCTCCACTGCAGCACTGAAGAACACTGAGAGTGCTGGAGCTGGTGTTAAATAACAGATGCACTGAAAGAACAAATATAAAAACTCTTCTGTAAGTTCAAGAACAATTTAAGTCGACAAAGGTCCAAATGCTTGAACAAAACTGTAAGTCGCATCCATAAGGAGAGAAGTTTACACTGTGCTGTTGCATGGATAAAATATTAATATCTTGCTCTTCAAGTATGTCTTTCCGTTAGCCTATAACTGCTGTTTTAATGCACTAGATGGAAGGTGGCCAAAAAGAAGGCAATATGTGTGGTGCATCTTTACACGAGGCAGGAAGGCAGGAAAAGCTTTAATAAAGCAAGTGCCTCTATACATTTTCCCTTGTGCGCTGCAACCAGGATTCTGATCAGTATGGCTGCAGAAACTCTTAGAAGCAAGACTGAAACTGCACTAAAAACAGTTTGTTCATGTATAATATGGTTGTGTTAACAGCTCAGCAGATTGTGGCCTATTTCTACCTCTCCTCTGGGCCTTCCATGGATGGCAAAGGCCATTTAAATAAAACACTTCAATTAGCGGATGGAGCTTTTCATTATATCGCTATGTAGAATATTCACAACATGAGTCAATAATGCAGCTTCTCTATATGAAATGAGCTTTTTGTGTTTCTCAGTGATATTAGGATGATCATAATGGAAATAAAAGGGAAAATTTAAAGGGATAGTGCACCAAAATATTACTCGCCCTCATGCAATTCCAAACCTGTATGACTTTTATCCTTCTGTGGAACACAAAAGAAGATATTTTAAAATTTAGTTGGGTCCAATTTAAAAAAATAATAATAATAAAAACACAAATTGGTTTGAAATTTATCGAAGAAAGAAAGTCATACAGGTTTGGTAAAAAAAAATTGTTTTCTTTAACTTGTGTTAAACTGATGATTTTCCCTCTTTATAGGCAAGTAAGCAACTACATACTCAATTGCTGGGGATGTAATGTAATAATTTAAGAATAAACCATAAAACAAACTTTTGTCTGACATCTAAACTAAATATTAAAGATATTGAAGGTGGCGTGTTGGCCTTAAAGGGGTAGTTCACCTAAAAAAGAAAATTCTGTCAGTAATTACTCATCCTCATGTCAGTCCAAATCCGTAAGTCTTTCATTCATCTTCGGATCACAAATGATGAACTTTTTGATGAAATCCGACAGCTTTCTGTTCCGCAAATTGATTCTTCAAAAAGTTCGTAAAGAGACGTAAAACTAGTTTAAATTTCTTAAGAGATAAACATTCATCAGTTCACACATCGGATCTGGTAAACAGAAGCTCAAGCATGTTTGCTGGCCATGCGAGAACAAATGAGGTTTCTTCTCTCGTTGTTTTCTGTTTATGATCAATGTTTATATGTGAATAAAAGCTGTTTAAATTGAAATTAAATCTGCTCATCATATAAAAGTCATAGGGATTGTTTTTACAATCTCTTTTCGAAGCATTAAAATGTTAGTTGCGTAGCTGTCTTTGGAGGAACAGAAATCTCTCAGATTTCATCAAAAAGATCATCATTTGTGTTCTGAAGATGAATGAAAGTCTTACGGATTTGGAACGACATGAGGATGAGTAATTACAGACAGAATTTCCATTTTTAGGTGAACTATCCCTTTAAGGCCAACACGTCACCTTCAATATCTGTGGTGTTTATGGCCTCGTCTCTTTCTGATCTTTTTAAAAAAAAACAAGAAATATTGCCCCTCTTCAGGTATTTTCTGCTTTCATGAATAAAACAGTTATCCAAGATTCACTGCTTACATTTACGGAAAACAAATCATCCTATTTCACATCTCCAGTGGCCTGCATTCATTCTGTCAGTGCAACGCACCAGATCACACGAATGGAGTGCTGGAGTTGTGCTCAGGCGAGGTTCAGGAAAAAAGGGCTCTGTATTATATAACTGTCTGTAGGAAGGGTGGGGGGATGGAAACACAGCCAAAATTTTCTCCCCGGATGAGTGTGTCTGAAACATCACATTACGGCTTGGGGTTTTTCCTCACAACATCTAATGAGATGGAGGCTTAGTGCAATATGTACAAAAACCACATGTTTTACAGAACATCAGTTTAGTCTGACATGGCAGCAAAATCCCCTTCTTTTAATGCCTTGTTGGCTTTTTGCTTGCATTTGCCATACTTGCATTATTGCTTTAGCACACCAACACAGTACATTTATAATCATTTATTTTAATTAAAATACAAATCATGGTCTCCTCAATACTGACCCATCAGCCAAATTTGCTTGTGTCCACTGAAAACCTTTTTCCAGTACTTAAAAGGGACCGTGAGAGGGACTTGGTTTATTCACATTTAGTTCATATGATTGTAAAAAGGCAATGCCATTTTGTTCACACAAAAAGTCATAACAAATATATTACATATCAGATATAAAGAGCTCCAGAATATAAATAAATCATCTTTTTACATTATTTACATCGATATGTGGATTGCATAAATGTGGGTCTTTCTGATATGCAACACTGGACCGGGTCTTTATCGCCTCTTGTTGAAAGAAAAGATCACATGCTACAGTGGCCCAAAAAAGTATCAGGATATGTAGGAATGCCATTGCATTAGATGACAAAATATCAAGTTGCATTCGCTCAAAAAGAGAAAAGAAAGCACAACAATGCAATGAAATCCATACTCTTCAACTGGGTTCAAATAGGGGAGAGAGAGAAGTGTTTTAAAACAGTGACATTAACCAATCAGAAATGAGCTATGGGGTGAACTCGCTATCATACATCATGAAGCTGTTAAAATACAAAAGATTTACGAGTCAAAACATTTTGATGTGAGAAAAAAACTCATTACAATTTGAACTTATTTGGGGATTTTAAATACCAGAAGAGTCCTTTTTGTTTTCAGAGATGTCTATATTTCGTTTGACTTGTTTTGTAGTGAAATGGATTTGGCAGTTAGTGATGGGGGTGGCATAATTATGCACATTTGAATGAATTTTAAACAAATATGTATGGTTACCACAAGAAATGAACACACACACACTTCTATCAATGTCACACCCATTCCCAGTAGAAGGGAGGTTTGTTAAAGCAGCGCTCTTTGTAAGCTACTTATACTGTTTAGGGAGAAGTATTAGAATTACAAACTGATTTCATTTGAAGCAGAAGACACATATGGGAATATTATAATCAAAATATAAGAGATGCACTCCCCGGTCCCTTCTACTTTTAAGGGCCTCTGTATGCAGACAAGTGAAAACAAGTGAGTAGAGCCCTTCAAATCACACAGTAGGGCTCCATGGGTGTTTGTGTGGTCAGGCAACACGGCAAACATGCTCTGAATCTCATCCTCAACTCCTTATTGAATATGAAACATATGATGGGATTCGCCCCCGCTTGGGCGAACGTCAACCACACGGCCGCGGTCAGGTACACCTGAGGAAGCGCGTTTCCCTTGACGAACACCCGGATGTAGCACGAGACAATGTAGGGCGCCCAGAACAGCAGAAACGCCAGCGTTATCATGTAATACATCTTTCCTATCCGCTTCTCCATCTTGAACTCGTCCAGCACGAGCAGCCTCCGGTTGGCGTTGTACGACGCCTGTCTGATGCCCACTAACGTCGGCGGCGTCGGACCGCGTCCAAACCCCGCGATCCAGTTGGCAGCGGCCTGGCCCGTCGCGCCAGGTCCGTGAAAGGTCCAGTTCTGGCTGATAGCCGGAACCAGCTGCGCGGGCTTCATTTTACGGTGGTCGTAAACAAAACACAGCATTTTGACATACACGACGTGCGTCGTGGCCACGATCACGGCCAGCATGAGCATGAAGCCCAGCGTGTCGTTGGCTTTCACGTATCTGTGCTCGAAAATGCACTGCTCCTCCTCGCGAATAAATTTGTAGGTCCCGACGTCGAAGACCGGGGGGAACGCCATGGCGACTGAAAGCGTCCACACCATGCATATCACAGCGACGCATGTCCAGAGCGTCATGCGTTTGGAGTAGAAGCGGTGGTGCGCGATGGCCATGTAGCGCGTTACGCTGACGCAGAACAGGAGAAACGCGATGTGGAAGCAGAACAAGACGGCCATGAAGGCGATGATCTTGCAGCTGATGGTGCTGTAGCTCCACACGGAGCCGCTGTGGATGGAGATCATCACGAACGGGAAGCACACAGCCGAGCGGACGATGTCTGCCACGCACAGGTCGAGGAGGAAGTAATACGGAGCCTTGTGGAGCGAGCTGTCTTTCAGCACCAGCACGGAGAGCACGGTGTTCCCGAGCAGACTGATGCAGGTGATGAGCCCCAAAGACGCCAGTTTGACCGCAGACGCAGTGATGGCATAATTCTGGAGCGAGGGGACGCTTCCCCCTGGATCGCTTGTGTTCGCCATCTGTGCAAGCGCAACCCAGCCTGGGCTTTGTAATCCGACATTAAGCAGTCCTGGTCCCCCAGTTTGATGTCCAAAATATCAGCCGTTAGTAATCAGTCGAGTCTTTTATATGACCATACCTCTAGCCGTTTGGAGATCCAGGACATCGTTTTGTTCACGTCGGCGTCGTACGATTCTTCAGTCTTCAAAGCAGATGCTGGGTAATCCATTATTATCAACACCCTATTAAACACGTATCTGTCTCCATTGATCCGTCTCCAGTGATGTAGGCCGAGAGCAACCCAAGACGCTTCATCGAAGCATTGTTTTTGAGTAAATAACAGCCTGTGTACGCACGCGTCGGGTCCTGTGGTGGAGAGCGCGGCGGAGCACGTAGTCGTCTTGTCTAGTGCGTTCTTGTTTTGGGTGGGGGGGTATAACGGGGACCTCCGGTGACAGCAACGGTGGGTCCGTCTGGAGAGCGGTGCGATTCTGACACCGAGTCTACACTGGAAGCGGCCGATGACGCCTCGCGACGCGTCGCGCCGCAACGCCTTGAGGCTGTAGACATTGAAGATTCACGTCATCCTCGAACGTTCGCTACCGCGGGCCAATCAGCTGTGAGCTCGATGACTTCGGCAACAGTTTAAGAGATGTCTGCTTCATAGACCATGCTTTCTATTTAACATAAATCTCGTTGTTATATGCAGATCTGATGCAATACTAAAAATAATAAAACAAATATCTGTGCAAAGGCCTACTAAAACGACTTTGTTATAGATTAACAGTTAAGAAAAAATGCGTATTTAAATATATAGTGATTGAAATCTAAATTCCTGTAGCTCAAACAGTAGAGTTTGGCGCTTGCAACGCCAAGATCATGGGTTCGATTCTCAGGGAAAGCAAGAGCTGATCAGAATGTCAGTGTGTCTTATTTGTAGTGTAAAAAAAATCATATTCTATAAAGGTGGTACCGAGTAATACAAAAATGGTTAACATGAAATGAAGGAGTTTGTGATGTTAGTTGGACGATGAAACAAAATATGTTCAGACACTTAAGCCACACTTTGAATGTCACTGCCTTATAGCCAAAATCTCAAACCGAGTGCTTCTGCAAACAAACTATAACTTTTCTCAGAACTATTTTTACTTAAGTTTTTTTTTTTTTACATCAGTCTTAACACACGCGTGTTGGAGCGCTGTCCGTGGTGCTGAAATCTTCACACGACTGATGGCTGTCAATCATAAAGTCACTGAACCTGAAAACAGTGACAGAGAAACGCACGGTGACATGAGCGAGGGAATAAATCAAACTAATGTCCAGGGTGTTGGACAGATGCGCGTGCGCGTGCGCGTGCCTGAATCGAGGGTACTTTCATTTCCAGGAGAGAGGCGACAACAGTCAGTTTTGTGATGAATAGCGTCCTCTTGTGTTTAAATATTATTATGCAGTTGGAAGAAAAATTCAACTGCCAAATGTCTACACAGTGTAGTACTGGCAGAAACATAGACTGCATAAAATATTTTTAATGCATAGCAATCCTGTTAAACCAAAATATGACGGCATTCATCTTAAAGAAACACAACACAACTACAACTTGACAGCAAAACATTTCCCAAAAAAACAAATTTTCCGATTTAATGATAAAAACAATATACTGTACATATTGTTCAAACGATATGGAAAATATAATATCATCTATGTATATCAAACATGCAAGGAACAACACCTTGGGTTTAACCCAATATATCTTCTGCATGACAAGTGACCCCCAAACAAGTATTTGGACACTTAAAGGGACAGTTCACCCAAAAATAAAAATATTGTATTAATTTACTCACCCTCGTGTTGTTCCAAACCTGTATGACTTGAACACAAAGGAAAATATTTTAAAGAATGTGTGTAACCAAACAGTAGACGGTAGGAAAGAAAATACTATGGAAGTCAAAAAATACAGTAAAAAAAAAAAAAAGTATTTATTGCATTGGATAAAAATATTAAACCAAGTGACATTTATCATAAAGAAAGACAGGACAATCACAACTTTAAAGCAAAACATTTCCCAATAAATACATATATGAAACAACATTCAAAATGTATATGGAAAATATTTTGACACTTTCTGTTGTTAAACTTGACAAAAGTCCAGTTCATGCATTGAACTACATCCGGGTTTAACCTGGGAGAGTGTAGGATTTAAATGACTTCATACTTCATAAAAAAAAAGTAAATGAAAGAGACAAGATTCCTAGTGATTAGCAATCTGTGAAGAAAGGAGGAAATAATCTATTCTGCTAAAGAAAATGTTAATCCTGGCCTTGAAGTGAAAGGTTGTTTAAAGTTTAAAGTTGTTTTGTTCTGTGTGTTCATAAATTATAAAATGATGTTGCATCACATTCAAACAAACTATTGGTAGTAACAGTCATTAAATGGTTAATTATGAATGAAATATACAGTGAATTACTCACCTGTCATGCATTCAATAAACTTCAGCATTTCTTTTTTAAAGCAACTGCAAAAGGACTCAAAACTGCTATAGAACTTCCGTTCTGAGGGGAAAAAAAGTGTAATATGCTTGCAGATGCCACCAGAAAAGAAAATGAATGTTAAGATGTTGCAGTTATTCATGTTTCATAGACTTGCTGCCGCTTCTGAGACTGTGATCATAGGCTGTGTACTTTTTACAGTACGATGGAGGACACTTTAATCATTTCATACAGTTAAAGTTTTTTAATAATAGGTTTTCCAGTCCTCTCAGTTATTTGATTTATTTCATTGTACTTTTCTGCACTGTGTTTTTCCTTAGTTGAAGCAGACCCCAAAAACACAACAGTTTTTTTTTACCGCTTAACAATCTCTGAAAAATTGTCTGTTTTGATTTGTTCTGATCCATACAACAGATCGTTTCAGTAATATCTGCGTAGACTAGATCAGAGGAATAAAGAAATTAAAAGTGCAGGAAGCAATTTCTGAGAAATGGAACTGAATGAAAACAAACACACACTCCACCCTCAAAACACACAATGCAACACTGGATGCTTTCCCGTAGCTCAACGAGTAGAGCATTGTTGCTTACAACGGTCATGGGTTCGATCCCCAGGGAAAGCAAGAACTGATTCAACATGTTCCTTGAATGCAATATAAGTCACTTTAGATAAAAGCATATGAAGAAATGTAAATGTCTCTTTATTATAGCTGAAGTGAAGCAAAATAATCCTTTGCAAAAAATAGGGAAGATGAGGAAAGAATGACAAGAACAAAAAAGAATATACAGTACACAAAAATACCATATATATATATATATATATGACATCAGTAGGGAACAGCCAGTCACATGCTGGGGAACAGTGAATCTGCTATTCACTTCTCTCTCCTGCAGAATATTACAAGATTGAAAAATATTAAGAATTTTACACAGCAAGAAGAAAATAGCTGTCTGTGAAAGAACAACTGAAAAAAAAATATCTTGCTATATTAGTGCAAGTAAAAGTTAGTTTAAATGGCTGATATAGATATAGAGAGAATTGAACATTTAAGATCATCATCATGTAGTGGTATATTTATTGGAAATCTTATTTATATGAACTTTATATATTTATATTCATTTAAACTACCGTATTGTTATGAATATAATAAATAAAAAATGGGTTCCTATTATTTTCAGGGTCTAGACTAAATAGGTGGCCCTAAATACCAAGGGCCAAGAAAGGGTGCCATCAGAGAGTAACGTCAGAAGATCTCGAACACAAGATGACAGTCTTAAAAATGCAAACAGTCAAAGAAAAGCTTAGGAACAAAAAGAAAACACTTGAATAACATACAATAAAAAACATTAGTTACTGCCATAACCAGTAGGTGGCAGCAGAGGGGGATTTATTTTCTTCTTTTTTGGCTCATTTTAGCCCTTTCCTGTAATATTTTTTCCACAGGTTTTGCTTTTGAATAAATATTAAAAATTAAAAAATCAATATTTTTAAAAATTAATTTGGTCAAGGTGAAGTATCAAGTACTCACAAAGTCTCGTGAAAAACTTTTATTGAGAATAAATTATGCACAAATCCCTTTCTAATCACAGCTGACATTGAAAATGTTATTTTGTTATTTTGTTTTGTTATAAATGTTAATGCTTGGCAGTGCAAAAATTTAACTATGAAAAGTATGCAGTTTGAAAATCATTTTTAAATAAAAGCGTTTTCTTTATCATAAAAGATTTATCTTCTTATATTCAGAAATAATTTCTTCAAGTGGTATAAGTGCTAAATTGTATATTAGTAATGGATTTTCTATAATAGTTGCATAACTAATATCTAAACCATACAAAATTTCAGTAATCCCTCGTTTATCGCGGTTAATGTGGACCGAAACCCCCCGCAATAGGTGAAAATCCGCGAAGTAGGATCAGCCAATCAGCTCACGGGATACATCCAGTCGTGCTCTCATTTGTCGATCTTGCGCCGGGAACCAATCACGTGCTTGTCTGAGTGCCCGTGGGTGTGTACAAAGTTTCACTGGCGAGTTTCTCTCTTTGTCTGGCATCCTGGGAAACCGTTTCTCTCGCGCATCACGATAAAACAACGCTGCTTTCCGCAAAACGGCTGCTTATATAGTAGTAATTTTTTTTCGATAAATATTATTGAAAAATCCGTGATGCACTGAGGCTGCAAAACTTGAACTGCGAAGTGGCGAGGGATTACTGTATTATTATGAATAAGCACCTCCTCCCTCATCTTATGTGGACACGCCCCCTACTGCTGATTGGCTACAAGTGTGTTGAGCTGATTGGTCTGATCCATTTTCAGCAGCTTTTCTCAGAAATCGCCTACTGCTCCTTTAAATGGCAAAGTACATTTTGGAAATGATGTTATTATTATTATTAGATTTCATCAGACAGCACTGAATGATCTTTGAGACTCCAGAGATTAAGGAAGTGAAGAAAATGAAAAGTGCAGAAAATAGGGATCAATGAATAAATGAAAGGATTGAGTCGCAAATGATAGAGCACATTTACAGACAGACTTAAACTTTGTCATTATGTGCTTGTATGTTTTCATTCACTGCTGTTGTCACAGTTTGTTATTTTGGCTCCACCTTGTGGTCTTTGTCGGAATGAACGTGAAACACCTTTGGGCAATAAACACACAGTGGTAGTGTGATATGTTATATTTCATCTAAATAAATACATAACTGGCTGCAGTATAAAACACACTTTCCACATATACATTATAGCTATATAAATAGTTTGCTGTGTGGTGTTAAATGATCATTCTATTCACTGCGGTATCCCATAAAGAACTATTGTAGGTGTATTTTTTTATTATATTCGCTGTTTTCATTTCCATTAACTTACTTAACCTTAAAAGGATTGTTCTTTTTAATGCTCTGCATTCTTATTAAGTATAGATAATAATAATAAAGTCATCATTGTTTAAAGGTCAGTCGTGAAAATATGTGAAATCGTCCCACCTGTGTCATGTCAGAATGAGATAACGGGCTCTTTGTTTTTTTATACAATAGGCAAATATCAGCTATTGTTCCTTTGTGTCGCAGTGTGATTTCAGCTGGAGGGACGGATATCATTTGTGAGCCTTAAGAAGAACAGAGTCCTCTCGTTTCATTTGCTTAATTACCTAATTAACACAACTCTAATTACTCCCTTTTTGAGCATCAGTGCATATTGAGAAGATGTTACATAACTTATAGTAATCCTCAATTAATTTGTTTTAGAGTGCCACTTTATCACAACAAGAGCAAATCCACTCCTGCCAAATCTACATGATGTCAATACGATCCAAACAAGATTACTTTTATTTTCCTTTCGGGAAACACACGCAAACATGTCAGTCTTGAGAAAACGGCCTGGATTTTTAAACATCTGGAATATGTATTAAAGTTGTTTTATTATATCGGTGACCTTTTGACCTTGACGGGGAATGTTATTTACTCTATTCATTGCAATTTAATTTTGGAAATGAGACAAAAGGTTAGAGGAATTCACAAAGACATTCTCTCTAAACATTTCATTGGCAGATGATTAAAGTGTATAAAACAATGTGTTATTTTATACTGTTGTGTCACTGATAGTGACAGTCAATTCATGAAAGAGCGTACTAATATTAAGTTAATGAAATGAAATAATGTTTTATAAAAAGTAACAAACACCTACAAAATGCTGATGCAGATTTTAAAAAAAAAGTTTGATCCAAATTATTTTTATAATAATTAAAAAGGTGAAAAGAAAGAGTTTAGATGTATTTCCTGTCTTATCTGCAGTCTGGTTTGACACACACACATTATATATACATATATTATCACATATACATATACATATACATATTTATATACATGTACACACATAAGCTTTTATATATATATATATAAAATATATATATCACCAGTCTCTTTCTTAAAAGTATTCTTGGTTTCTGGTAGTGGACACAAAGTAGAAAAATAAGTATATCTCCATGAAGGGTGTGTCTGTGATGGATGTATCCGTCTCATGCCTGCAGGCATGCAGTTTTTCTGGATAAGAATATAGGCCAGTGACGCCCCTTGACATTAGATTTCATACCGTTAGTAATACGTCCAGGGACAAAGCATTGTAATGCATCTCCTTGTGCTCTGCAAATGTCAAATTGGTGTTTATGGAGGTACAAGTATTTTTGGAGAATTCTTCAGATGACAAGAAATGTCATTCCAACAACCAATTTAATAAAATAGATTTTAAAATGTATCTGAGAAATAAAGGCATAGAGGTAGTTCTGGAGTGAGCATATTTCATTTATATTCAGGGTTATTATTGTTATTTAAAACTATTAAAAACATTTCTGTAAATTAAAATACAATAAACTTAAACTAAAACTAAATGAAAGTAAGAAATATCGCCTTGACAAAAAACTAAAATAAGTTTAATTTTAAGCACTAAAATTATTACCTGTAAAAAGTAAGAGCTAAAACTGAAATAACAAAATAAATAAACCTTCAGTAAATAGTAAATTATTTTAATGAATAGGACAAAAGCACATAACATGTATTTCTAAATATAAAATTAAAATATAATTAAAAATATTAATAAAACTATAATTTAAAAAACGCTGTTTTGCTAACATTAACATATTCTGTGTTAATGTCATGTGGTTTAAGTTTTAAGTGTCATTCTCAGAATTTGAGAGTGCAAGAAAAAAAAATTCCAGATCACGTATTCAATTATTTTATGATAACATAGGTCTATACATACTTTTCCACTGTTAATAAACGGAAATTAGCTTTTCTTACTTTCACTTTTATATTTAGCAACCATTGTTTCATTGTCGTTTATTTCATGAATTTATTTTAGCTCCAGGTGTCTGCAGGGAACACATTGGTCCAGAGGGTGGCGCTCTAAATCCGTCAAACACATCAACTTGGGCCCATAAAGCTAAAGTCTTTCAAAAATTACTGTGTATATCAGTCCTTGATCAAGGACAGTCAGACCTCACTCCCTTATCCCAAGATCTTAGATTAATGCTGCTCAGTCTGAATGGTAACCAGCCTACTGAACCAACCAATGGTTAGACTTTCTCTTTATCCCCCTCTTTTAAAAACATTTTCTAACGAGTTATCTTATTACTACATATGTCATAGGTTTACTTCACACCTACAATAACTCTTTTCACTGCTTACTCTTGGAATTTTTGAGAAATATATTTGTGGGTAGTTAATATGAAATATGAAGCACTTTAGTATTTATCACATTTATATATATATATATATATATATATATATATACACACACATATGTATGTATGTATGTATGTATGTATAGATAGATAGATAAATCTCTCTCTCTCTCTCTCTCTCTCTCTCTCTCTATATATATATATATATATATATATATATATATCTCAAACACACACACATAAAATATATAATCATGGATAAGCGGAAAGTGTATTGTTTATTTAAAATGTAAAGAAGTGTTTAAAAAACACAATACACTTATCCCTTATATTTGTAAATACATTTTGGGGTTTTTGAGAAATATATTTATGGGTAGCTAATATGAAATATGAAGTACTTTTGGGTATATATATATATATATATAAATGTAAAATCTTTAAGTGAATATTGTTATACATTATAATATTATGTGAATTGTGAAGTTAGTTATCTGGTTATGAGCACTGAGCAGTTAACAGACTGCACTGAAGTGTGCTGATATTTAGCCTATTAAATCCCCACTCTCTGCACTTCCCTTCTTATGGGTTGTCCTTCTCCTGAACTTTCACCCCCACCTTGTCTCGCATCGCTGGACAATTTTGAGGAAAAGAAGACAGAAATTCTGTGCAACAACAGTTGCAACTATCAAACTAACTAGCAAGTAAATTTGTTAGAATGATGTCACCCGGGGAAAAAAGAGAAAGGTTGTCATGTCTTCTATGTAACTCACGTCGGATATCTGTGACTTTTTGACACTTTTGTTTTGCAGCGCAAAGATCTGCAATGAACGTTGTTTACCAACCAGCAGGTGGATGTGACGTCACGGGCGCAGTACATCAAAAAATAACAACATCTAAATCCGCGATTCTCTCTTTTTTGTGTGTGTGTATGTGTGTGTGCGAGGCGCGATAAACTGTAATAACATCGGAAGCAGCTCCGTGTTGAAAGGCGGCGTGAAACTGTCTCGAAACGGCGGCGTTGCTTCTAGCTCAGTGTTTGCAGCTGAAGTTAGTACCGCTGGCGGAGTGATATATTTGTTGGTTATTTACAGTGCGTTTTATAGCACGCGCTCATGGTATACAAGATCGCGTGAAGATTTGAATTTGTTTTCGTGCAAAAATTTCCGTGTTTATCTCGTCCCTGTCAAACCCCGGTAAGTTCATTCACCTCCAGCATTTTGCAACGTTTTTAGGACACACGGACACAGTTTGTCTTTGTTTATCTAATTGTTGTCGTATTGTTTTCAATGTCGTAATGGGCAAATTAACAAACAGTTGTTCGCGTGTAGTGCTGTTCGAACGCTGCGTTTTATTTGTAGTGTTTAAGTACTTTTTTCAAGTTAGCTCTGCGGCTAACAAGTTACGCTGTTTGTTTTTGTTTGTGTTTATAAACCGCGTTGTATCACTACATAATGTGTGACGTGAGGCGTGAAAGCGAAGTATTGAAAGCGCAATGCGTTGCTATCGATGGCGTAAAAGTTTGCGAGCCGAGATTTCTTTTGGTGTTCACTACAGTGTTGTATAGGGGGCTTTTCCCCACGTGTTCCCTCAACCGCAAACAAACTTCTGCTGGTGCATCTCTTCGTTTGGAGTTGCATGTAACAGTACCGGTGCAAACAAGAACGGTTGAGGAGATTGCGACCGTTTTTTCCGTGTATTACAAAAAGTGCAGTGTCTTATCATCCGGTTGAGTTATGGAGTTGAGAGCAGAAGCTTTGAGAATTAAGAGCAGGTTGTGTTTCAAAACCTAGCGCGTCGCCTAGCTAGACAGCAGTTTTGAGCATCCTATGGGTCCAGAAATGCTGTCCTGTCTCAGGGTTGGAAATGGAGACGCAGCCGAAAGCGCAGTTCGGGTGAAAGAGGTTTTCAACGTATCTCTGTTGTAACAAGTGTCAGAGATGCTTTCTTTCTGAACGTGCACCGCTGAACTTGGGTAGAAATGCGTTTAGGCTACTTAATAAAAGTGAAAAAAAAGTGGAGGAAAGAAACTTTTAAATTTTATGCGGTTGTCTTGCATTGCACACAGTAAAAGTTGCTCTGCACTTTCCGTAAAATTTCAATTAAAGTTTCTAATTGTATCTAATTAGCATGAAATATTCTTATAATAATATTTTTAATCCCACTATGTATGTATATTTCCAAATAAACATTTACAATATTTAATTTAAACTTATTTAAACATTCACAAATTAAATAAACAATTTTCACATAATCATAGTACAATTGTTTCACAATGTTTTACTTTATATCCTTTAGATATGTATGTGCATTAAAATGTTTTTATGTATTATTGCATATATATATTAATTAAATGGATCTAGATGTAAATAATGCATTTTTTAATTTTGAAAGTAGAAAGGAAGATATGTTGCTTTTTGTTTTTGTAGGTATCTTACTATTAGTATTACTGTGGGTGTAATAAAAAGGTCAAAAATGACTAATCATTAATTGTATTATTTACCGTCACCATTTTCTTGCCTCATTGATGCTCATAAATGTAACTTTTAAATGCTTTTACAAATCTCATTTTAAAATGGGAAGCAGCAGCTTTAACACCCAGTATTGGTAAGGCTCAGTTCTTTGGATTAGTCATTGTCTGAGGGAAGAAGAAGACACACAAAAAAAGGAATGCTTTTTTTTCTGTAGAAGTAAAGTAAACAGCCTCCAACAAGCGAACCTTGACAACCCAGATTAAGGAAAACACTGGAGATCAAACAGTGCTGCTGCTGGGCCATTGTCATGAGCTGCCTGAGAGGGAGAGACAAAGAGAAGGAGGGAGGGAGAGAAACTGTTTGAACAGGCACTGGAGTTTGTGTGCTCACTTATGCAGAAATGGACCTCTGCAAACGCAGACTGACCCGGGATTAAAAGCAACTGGCTGAACTTTTCTATACGACTTTTCGGCAGCAGCAGGAGAGCCTGAGTTATTTCACCTGTTTCATGATCGGAGCGCACTACTGTACTCGCAAAGTACCAAAACACAAAACACAAGCAGAAAAGTTGTATTTAGTCCCCATACACACTTTTTTAGATTCCAAAAATAGATTTGTGCGTAATGTTGCTCCATCATGGTATTACAGGAAAAGTGTGCAGATTTTGCATTCTAAAGCTAGTATTTTCAGATTTACTCACAGTTGTGCAGAAGATTGGGATGAGTCAGATGTGTGGTGGTTACGGCACAGAAAGGTTACCAACATCTAACTTCACTGAGGTAAAGTGTACCTAAATGAACTGTGATCTGAGAATCGCAGAGGTTAAAGACATCTCACCGAATTATGCATGAAGTTGTGATGTCTGAATCATAACGTGGGATAGAGGTTGCTGCGTCCTGTGTCTTGCTGTGTGTTCGGGCAGCTGTTGTCTCTCTTTAGCGCGTGGCTTTCATGCTGGGTTGCCTGGCTAGAAATGCCAGGCCATTGGCTAGTCGCTGAACGGCTTAGGATGAGGATGCTGCCAGGTTCTTGTTTCTATGGCAACTCTGGACGCTGTCAACGTGCAGCAATAAGTTGTTTAGTTAATTATAGCTGCTTGTTGTCACTTCAAAGTCATGCTGAGGAATCCTGGTTCTTTGTCGTTTGCGTACTTGCAGGCAGTTGAACATTATACAAATAGACTGTACTTTATTATGTTTGAATATCTCCCCTAGTGACTTTTTCTTTCTTTCTTTGAAAGGTTGGACGGATTGATATATGTATATATACTAAATAAAATAAACAAGTATATATACTCATTTGCATTTTAGAATGGTTGTAAAATCATTATAACTATAAGAATCAATAATGGAAGTATGGGGTTGTAGTGATCACAAAATGTTCATCTATATTTAAGAATCATCAAAGTTGATGATTTTAAATTAAAGGTGTTTCAATTTATCTTGGACATTTGCTTTTGTTTCAGTGTTCCCACCAACTGATGCATTTTATGTTTAGCATAGATTTATTTATATTTATCTGCTAAATTAATTTCAAGAATATATGCAAGAGCCTTTAGATCAAATGTTTTTAATATAAAGTGAAGCGGTTTCTAAATGTATGTTTGAAAGAATGAGCTAAAATTGATTCCATGCAAAAATAGTTCAGTGATCAAGACTCAATGTACAGTAAGAAAAGGCCACTGAAATAGTTGTCTTCTAGCCAGTCATCCTGGATGTACTTTTATTGGATTGTAAATCTAAATGAATCGGATTAGAGGCTGGATTAAATGTTGAAATGGTGTGGCACTCACAAGTCCCTTTATGCCAGCTGTGAAGTTGACAGCTGAGCCGGGATCAGCTCATTGGATCAGTTTCTCTCTGATCTAGCCCCGAAGAGCTGAAGAGCAGCAGCCAATGCCTGGATTTCTGAATTTTACAGAGGATCCTTAAGCTCCATCCAGGAATTTGAATCACTGCATTTGTTGTCTTTTATGTCATGCATAATGTGTATGAAATCTTTCCAACCAAATTTTTTTGTTGTTGCAAAAAATAGGCAATGATATTGATAATTGTAAAAGCTGCAGCATGCAAGAACTGCATACAGCGTTCTTGTCTGATGTAATGTGCAAGAGTTGTGGCTCAGTAATGGTTTACCTTGTAGCTCAGATTTATACCCATAAACTAAATTAATCGGGTACTTTTTATGTTTATAATCACTTTAAAAAAATGTATCCCTATGTAGTTATTTGTGCCTTTTTTATATATTTTTTATGTTTTTATAAATCTCATCACCAATTTCAGCATCCCAAACTAATACTAGCCTAACTAACATGAGTAAAAGAAAAACAAAAAAACGGAGTTTAAACTGGAACAAAGAAACTAATTTCAAGCAATAGGACAAATCATTACTATAGAACAAAGATACAAAGGAAATAGACCTATTCCTGAAAAACGTCTAGCAACAGATAGGCCTAAAAAAAAAACTACATAAATGGTATAATCAAATGTACAAAAACTCTACATGGTCTTCGTGGTGTAAATTAAATGTACATTTATACTTGTTAAAGTATAATAACAAAAAGTTGATTCAGTCAAGAGTATTGAGATCGTTTGATTTACCATTAATGATTAATGGCACAGATGGCATCAGGTTATTAGGCTGCTGTCACTTTTAAGATAAAATGCACTTATTAATATACTGATGCATATTTACTACTATTTATCAATTTACAATATTTGCCAATCCTGTTCGCCATCACAATGGATGATAATGTTTTAAATCATCAATAAGCTTTGTTAATTCTGACCAGCTGTATGTCTGGCACTCAATTTGCCCAGCTTTGAGTGAAACAATGTAATTTAGACAGACCTATGCAGTCTGCTAAATATAATCATTTGAACAACACGACAGTATAGGTAAAAATCACATTTTACACTAAAATAAATTTCTTTAAGTAGCAACTAGTTTATTTTCCTTTATTAGACTATTCAAACATCTTGAACTTGTATGTTTTTGTTGGATCTAGCAGGTTTAATCGGCACGTGTCTAGAAGAAGTGCTATGTTTAATGAGTTTTGATGAGAGGTCCACACATTGATACTTGTAGAGACATGGGCATTTTGACACAAGTGTGTGTATTTGACTATTCAAGCCCAATTAAGTACTAAACAGTGCAGTTGTATGTGTGCTTGTCTCAGGTCTGTGCTTATTACGCTTGAACAGTTTGAAATCACATTTTTCACATGATCCAAATGATAAGCTTTCATGATGGTGCATCACGACAACGTGACGTGAGCGTAACTGCGATGGAGGCGGTTGTCCAAAATCTCTAACGGTTGTCGGTTAATACATTTCTATTGGTTAATCGTGTCTATTAAATATTAGTAAAAAATAAAATAAAAAATTTGGAGTGATATCTGGATATTATAGCTTCTAACTTCATAACAAATATTGATTCATATTTTCACTTTTACTGGAAAACAATGCCATGCAATTGATTATTAACTTTAAAAACAAAGTTCAATTTTATCTGATTCTTTCAACTTTTATAAAACTTCATCAACTTGGTGACATTATATCAGCAGATTCGTTTTACATTTCAAAAATTAAAATGTTTGATCAACACTTGGAAGACTCTGAGTCATATATTTTAATATGACCTTCACATCTGTTTTCACACGAGTCAGTTCTGAATTTACTCACAACCTCTCTTGCACTTATGAAATCAGAGCAGTGTTGCTGCACTAAATAACAGGAATGTATATGATAAATGTATAAACTTCACAGGTTGCCTCATCATGAGATGTTACACATTCAAAACCTTTTCACGATGTTGGCTTTTGACTTTGGTTTGGTCTCAGATCCATAATTCAGGGCCCGTAGTTTAGATTAGCTCCACAGCAAATATGATCTATCTTACAAAATATATATTTAGATTTTGATGTGTTTAGACTTTACCACTCTCCAAGACATGAGATTAACAAGTTCTGAACAAGTTGCTTTGAACTTATTCTTTAAGCGCTGTAAATGGATGGGGAAACGTATTTGGAAAAGGATAGCGTAGATGCCGATATTGTTGACTGGTAATTAATGTTCGTTTTGTCTCAGCCTTTGAGACGTTTTGTCTCTGCTTACGTGTTTGTGAAAGGGACATCGTTTAAGTGCCCTCCAAGGGAATAGAGTTTTTCCTCCCTCTCAATAGCAGCATGCTCTCAATTAGAATATGTTTAATCAGGAAACCGGCTCGAGTACTAATTACCTTATCATAGCATGCATGTTAATTAGTTTTGCGAGAAGGTTTCTTTTTTTCCAATTGAATGTTCAAATGAATTCAAAGGAGAAAAAAAGGATGGATCTTTTCTTTGATCTTCTGTTTACAACTGTATGTGTGTTTATACCAAAATGTGGCCTATTTGCTGGTTTGAACTTCGAAGCATTTCTGGTGGTCTTAATTGACGTGTTGTTGCTTGTTTATTTGATATGTAAGGCCTCATCTGATGGATCATTATGAAAGCACGGTAATTATCTTAAACGCGCAACTCTGCAGCAAACCTGCCTCATTCACATGAAAGCGCTCCCGTACGGCCTTTTTTTGCTTGCCGCTTTGAGAAACCGATTGAAAGTGAGTCATTGTAACCTCACTTCAAGAAGCACCCAATCTGTGCTTGACGTGCTCTCAAGGCTAGAAACCACGCTGATTTTTGTTGTTGTTTCAGACTCGCTGCTATAGCCAGCAGTTGCCATACAGGTGGTATTGCTCCTTGTGTGCCAGTTTACCCAAGGAAATTGAAATGTTTACTGAAATGCTATGACAACATTTATTTCAGGTCCAGAAAGTTCCTGACACAATTCCAAGTGCTGTCTTTACACGTACTTAGTCAAACAGGTGGTGATATCCAAGCTCTGAAGAAAAAAATCAAACTCTGTAACAATAAAGCACCATTGGTTGGTTCTTTGTTTTCTAGTGCAGAGCGAAGTGTTGAGAAAGTGGCTTGAGAAATGTTCTTGGGGATTACTGGATGTTTCTCTAAAAGCATTTTGATGTTATGAATGAGCATAATGTACGATCTTCTGAAGCATGGATTGATCAATTGGCCTATGCCGAGTGAACTTCAAAGCTCGAAAATGAGAGAATCAATCTTTTGATTTAATATCATAGAGCGGCGAGATGGGAATTTTGAGTGCATTTCTGTGTACTTGATATACAATTGTTTACAGTGATTGAATGAATACTTTCAGAAGGGTTTATCACTTGCGGTTTATTGGTATAATGCACTTTTTTTTTGCTATTTATTTTTTTCCTATGATTTAGTATAATGTTTAGAGCAAATTAAACTTTGATTCAATGCAAAATGTATCCATATTCAAAAACAAATGCCAACCAAAATTGAATTCTGATTGTGGAAGCTTTTTTAGTTTCTTGATTGATAAATCGTATTCCTGATTAAGTCCTGCAACAGTGATGTTTGTATATTTGTGGTTTCAGACACCTCGACGAGACTAAAGGGATTTAAACATACAGTCTACAATCATCTGTCAGTTTACCTACTGAAACAGTAAGGAACTTCATACCACTTCTTGTTACACCAGCTGTATTTCATGTAAAATGGATTGTAATGCTATTTAAATTGCTTTTCCCCCCACAATCATATTCACCCATATTGATGACAACCACTGGATGATGATTTTTATTTGAGAATTATTACATATGGCCTACAGTATATTTGCATTATATGGGCAATTGGTCACCCCACTATCAGCCATTAATAACCCATTTCGCATCCCAATAAAAAAATTGTCAATCAGCAGACCTCTGTAAAATTAGCAAAAGTAAAAATCAACAATCATCTACAAATGCAACCAGAATAATTCTTAAGCATCAAAGAGATGACATCTAAAGTTATCACTCTTGAGAATTGCTATTCTGTTCATGGTCTTCCAAACCCATAAAATGATTAACATCTGGCTTATCCTACAATTTCTGAACCGTTGCTTGGATGAAACTGCAGGTTGTCATAATTCAGTAACATAGAACCATTTTTGAAGAAGTCTTGTAAAAAATAGATTGTCAGTTGGAAATATGCTTCTGCATTTTCGCATAGTTAAACATCATGGGCCTGCCCTTTATTAGGGAGTTTGACAGTCTCTCTGTTTGTCGTGTGTACCGCACAATTTGGATGACAGTGGTAACTGGCAGTCGAATAACCAAATTATTTAGTCATGGGTTTTAAACGGGCACGACGGCAAATGGATGTCAAGTAAATGATGCAATTTATTCCCCCTTTCCTCCTCCTCGCCAGGCGGGCTGCCACGGGACTTCTGCCAGCCTTAAATAAGTGTTACCCAGATGGCACTCGCATGACGCCCACTTGGTTACAGAATTGTTCCGCGGGAATAACTCAGCTTGCCACAACAAGCAATAGGTCAATTGAGCAGCGAGTGCCTGTTGCTTGACCCGTTTTGCATATGCAAATCTGCTAATGTTGTGTCATTTCGGTAAATTCCAGGGGAAGACAGGCTCTCGGGGCTTCCTAAATGAATTGGAAAGGAGCCCAGTTAATGAGGGCGGAGGGGAGAGAGGTAAAAAGAGGAGACGCTTACTTCCTCAGCTCGCTTCCTTTTGCGAGTACATCACTTCCAAGTGTCTTAGCTTTGCACAAGCTGTGGTAAAGGGAAATGTCAGTAGTTGGGCTCTCATTGTAATGGGATAGTCCACCAGGCACTAGGATAAGTGATTTTTCACTCCCCTCTCTTGCGCTATAGTGTTTTTGATCTAAATTCTATTTTTAGAAGTGTGTAAGACAATACTGTGGTGTTTTCTCTCTTTTTTCACTCCCACTGCATCTCCTTTGATATCTATTTATTCCTCGAATTTTCTTTTCTTGTCTTTCCGATTTGTGTCCATCATTTTCTCACTTTCACCTTCCAACACTGCCTTTTATTTTCTGTCACACTTTTACACTTCATGGTGTGTCAGTGCTATGGCTGTCTACAGGTTTTATCTGTCCTTTACCCAATATTTCCCTGGGATCATTTCCTACAATTTGACAAGCAACGATTGTAAAGGCCATAACTTTTTATGTTGAACTGAGGTGCATTTCCCAAAACCATTGTTGGCCAACTATGGTCACAAGTTCTATTGTTAACAGCATATTTCGACAAGTTGGTGTTTCCTGAAACCATATTTCCAACGAACATTTGCAAACAGCATCGTAAATTTGTGTGGTTGGTGGGTGGTTAGAAGCATATTTTTCACAACTTTTCTATTAATTTTTTTCTTTTTTTTTCTTCACTTTTCTTTTTTTCGCCTGACTACCTTCACTTTCGCTTGGCGCAGACCAAGGCATGTGTCGTCAAAAAGCGCCGAAGCACGACCAGTAGACAATTTATCAGGGTGTTTCTTTTCAATGAAATCAGAAACCTTCTGCCACGTAGCCATCACTTCCTTAATTTCACTTTTTTCTTCTGGTTCACCCTCCTCCTCCTTGCCACTGCTGATCTCTTGCAACACCTGCGTATGTTCCGTCATTTGTAGTTCGATCAACTCTTCAGTCGACAGTTCCTCCTGCTGCTAGATCACTCACGCGGGCACCACGCTCATATTTATCCACGTTTCCCTGGTCATCATGCATTTCTTTTTGTCACTACCATCCTTACCACTCACTTTCTTAGAACTCATCGCTATTATGAAGAATAATGCACAAAATCGAGAGAAAATCATCTACTCGTGGGCGATGTACTGTTGCTCTCAGTACGCGTGCTCGTATCTCTCGTATCTAGAAGCAAAAATCTTGGAGTATCTTGGAATACTCGTATGTAGAGACGCTCGTATTATTGTATTTTTACATCCATATTTGACAAACTAAATTGGAGTGGCAGAGCTCTATTGTTGGCAGTGTTTTGCCTGTGAAATACACCAAAAAAGTCAGAAATCTCTTGTGATTCTTGAAATTTGTCTTAACAGCAAAATCGTGGCAAAACTCATACAGCGTGCGCCCAGACTTAAGTGAACTGTGTCTTCTGCATCTCCCTAACACGCTACAGCTGCAATCGATGCTGTCCGAGCCGACAGCAGGAGCAGGACAATGTGGAGATGATTTTCTGCTGCCAAGTCTAAAGTAAACAATCCAACAATCCATAGGCCTGAAACCCTCACAATACAAGCTCAGCTTACAACAACCCAAAGACCTTGTTTTCATTTTGCATGCTTTTTACAAAACATATGCTCTCACTGCATATCACCATCTCTTCCCCCCCCCCCCCCCCATTGACAGCCTGGCAATTGGCAGTATTTAGGCGGAGATATGTCACTTGGAAAAAGAGAAATTGTCGAATAATAAACTAGGTTGTCTATAGAAAGGGGTTCAGATTTTCTGGAGGAGTATGAATTTGTCCATTTGCATTCGATTTTTGCAATCGCTCTGTCTTGTAAGATGCCAGTGTGTTAGTCATGTTTTTTTAGTTTTTTTTACTGGCTGTAAAACAGCAATAATTGGATATGCATATAACCTCAATTATCAAAATTTAAATGCTGCAGATTCTTCTTTTGAATTTAATTATATCGCAGCTTGTAATCGACTATAAACCCAAACAAAACAATCAAATCACATATTAACAGGCTCAGCGTGATAAGAGAAACAATCTTCTAAACTGAGATAAACCATCTCATGGATTCCTCCAACAACCCCCTCACCTTGTATTTGCTCTTGTGTGATCTCTCTGAAAGCATCAAAGGATGCAAGCTCTCTCTAATGTTTCTCTTCCTCCTGCCCAGAGAATAACCCCTCGATCACACTGCCAGCTAATTTTTTTTTTTTTTTTTTAAGCGCAAAGCAAGATGAATTTGGGCCATAAAGGCGCGTATCACAAGGGCTTTTTATCCTAAATGGTCCTTAGAATTGTTATCTAAAGGGATGGTGCATTCCCAGCACTGTCGTGTTCAATCAAGTGTCCACTTAGCCACGGCCAGGAGTAATTGTCCCCAAGTGGGCCACACACTGACCTGTTAATGTCTGTGTTGACCCTCTAACCTTGTCAGCACGTCTAAGAGAAGAGCTCTAAATCATCTCGATCTCCTCCGGCTCTTCCCGTGCTGCCGGGTCAAAACAGAGACCACCGCAGGCAGGCCACTCCCTTAAATTGTCCTGTCTTTGGTAGGTCATTGTCTTGAGGATGAAGTCCAGTTTCAGGATTCACACTTCTTTATTGCTGCACAATCATGGTGGTGGTAATTGAGTTCAGTGCTGTTTAGTGCAATGGTAGGTGCAGCTGTATGATAATGCAGTATAACTATGAAAACGGTGTAGAGTATTTACTGTGAGCAGAACACTTATTGGGTTTTTATTGTCTGGTGCCTATTAATCTTGGTACACTCTGTTTAATACTTGAGGTTAAGGATTTTGTAGTTCTTGGGTCTTTTTTTAAATTAAGAACTGCTTTTCACCATGTAAGGCCAGAGACTTTACAAGGTAAGGGAATTAGGGATGCTCGGATGAGGATTTTTGCATCTGATACAGACTTCTGATTTCTTGTCGCCATGATCAGCCAATTTGATCATTCAAACTTTATATAATATGTATTAAGTTTCTCTTGACTCCTTACGGGGGTACATGGTCTCATCTGATAGAAAACTATTCAAGTGTTGAAGAAAATGCGTTTTGATCATGTTATGTTACAACACTGCGGTTGAAATGTATGCTATTTATTAATCTATTTTGTTATTAGAAAGTAACCTATATATGGCAGGTCATAAAATCAAGTTTGGACTTGTTCATAATCATGTCAACTGCATCTAGGCCAAAATTTGTGTTGATATCCCAAAGCAATCAAATAGTTGTGGCATTTGAAACCATGGTAGATTTTGTCATCCAAGAGTCCAAAACCTTTCCCAAAAAGTGATACGTTTTTACAGAACTATTAAAAATATGCTGGTATCCTGAGAAACCTGGTTCTGATCAGTTTTTCAAGGCAGCGTAGATGCATTCTTTGGTGGTGGTCATTTTGTGTGTAAATTAATGTTTTCATTAATATAATTTATAGTGCGGAGTTAGTATTGTATTTGCTTGGGTATCACACAAGCTCATTCAACCGTCATGCTGCCTCCGAAATCAGTTTCGTGGGCAAATGTTGCCTGCAAATTTGTTTTCTGAAAGGGCAAAAAGTCAGCTGCCTAAGCTTTCGGATGATTCATTCAGGAAAGAAAACATGACTGCCTGAATCATTGAATCGTTCTTTTAACGCTGATTCATTCAGTAATGAAACTCAACCATTGTATGTTAGCTTTGAGACGCGCTGGATAATTCTGCTTTGGCTTTATTTGGAACGATTTCATTGGCGGAGATAATTTACTAGCAATAATGTATTTTACTCAATGTGTACTTAAGTCATTTAATTTTTGACAAGAGGGAAAACGAGGATGTAAGATGTACAACAGTGAGTTTTTGATCGTGGAGGAGCGCTTTAGGAGATCTGTGAAATTAATTTATGCAAGTGATCTACTTTAGATTAGGGATGTGTTTTGTTTGTAATGGTGTCATGTAAAAAAAATAGGTAGCAGGTTAAATGGCTTTTTTTTTTCTTCTTTTATTTTAGATTATGCGTCTCATTGTGGTTGACAACGTCTTTGATATAAAGCAGAAACAAAGCCATGAATGTAGTTCATTTTATCACACACAGTGTGACATTTCTCTAGTCTTTTCGCAGTTGTGGGAAAGTTGACACACAAATAACTGGCAATTATCAAACTACTCTAAAGTGGCTAGTAACTGGTTTCTGTCTGAGACTGACAGGGCTGGCAATTTGTGTGAAATGTGTGGATTAAAACCACATGTTGGAGAGGCCAAGGGGTGTTGTATTGAGCAGCTGGTATGCCACCAAAATGAAGTAGCTGACTCAAACCTTTATGAGTTCTTGCACGCCCAGAGGGAGATCTTATTGCTTTGAGGTTGCAATCTGTGCTAAAATTCTTTAAGTTATTTTCACATCAATCTACAAGCCTTTCATTGTCATGACAAAGCCAAAACCAGATTGGCAAATTAATTAACAAAAAAAACAAAAACTCTTTGAGATGTTTCTACACTTTTATTCGAGTCCATCTCTATTAAGATTGGTATATAGCCAATATACAGTAGCTTGCAAAAGCTTTCAAACACCTTAATGTTTTTTTATATTGCTGCCTTATGTTAAATTAACCCCCCCCCACAACAATCTACATGATATATACTATAATGATAAAGCAAAAAGGAAAAAAGATCTATGACAAGGAAAAACTGAAATAAAAGTATTTAAAACCTTAACTCAGTAAAGCAGCTCAGTAAAGTTTTTTTGGGTATGATGTGCAAGCTTCGCACATCTGCATTTTACGATCGTTCTGCCATTCTTCTCCTCAAATCCTCTTAAGCTTTGTCAGGTTGGACTGGTTTATCTGGTAATGTTCGATTGGGTTCAAGCTAGGGATCTGCGAGTGTAGTTGACTACACTGTACGGCTGCGACTAGTTGAAAACAAAAGTTGGCTACACGAGAAAACAAAAACAAGATTTTATAGCTCAAATAACGATTTTATTTTTACATTACAGTTTTAAAAAATAAAACGAAGCGTTTAAAAGTATATATGAGCGGAAACTAAATCTATACATCAGATAAAGCATGCGTTTTCTTTGTCAATAGCAGCAACTTAAAAATCGTGCTTGATTTTCTTACTTTTAGACTCGTTGGTTACAAAACTTCAGTTTAAACGACTATGACTAACAAATTAGTCATAGCGCACATCCCTAGTTCAAGCACTGGCTCTGGCTGGGCCAATCAAGGACATAGGCCACTCTTGCGTTGTCTTAGCTGTGTGCAAAGGGTCATTGTCCTGTTGGAAGGTGAACGTTCTGCCCAGTCCAAGGTTCTGAATGCTCTTGACTAGGTTTTCGTTAAGACCAACTCTATATTTTGCTGCGTTGAGCTTTCCTTCTACTCAGTTGCTCAGTCCCTGCCAATGAAAAACATCTCACAGCATGATGCTGCTACCACCACATTTTACTATTGGGATGGTATTGTGCAGGTGAAGGCTCCATGCTTCTGTGAACCTTAAATGCAGCATTTGTTTTGTTTCATACTTTTTTTAAAATTTTTATATGGTAATGTTCCCCAGATCTGTGTCTGCCTGTAGAGCTCAGAGACGGGAATGTGTAAGTTGTTTTTTTTTTTTAGACCTTTTATCGAGAGGTTTGTTTGCCTTTCCAAATCATACCCATTCAATTAAATTTGCACAGGTTAACTCCACTTGAAGTGTAGTAACCTCTACAAGCAAAATTGGATTGCTGAGGGGCTAAATTTCAAGTGTCCCAAAGAAGGGTATGAATATTTATGCAATGTAACTTTTTTTCCCCACAATTATTTTTGCTTCGTCATGGTATATTGAGTGTAGATTAATGGGGGGAAAAGGTAGTTTAACATGGAGAGCAACAAAACAAAATATGAAAAAATGAAGGCATTTGAATACTTTTGCAAGGCAGTGCACATATATAAAAGGTGTCCTATTATGCCCTTTTACGAAGTCTTGATTTCTTTCTCCAGGTGTACTGAAATATGTTTTCCTGCTTGATTGAAAAAAACGAAGAAAAAAAAAACGTTTTCACATATTTTACATTACAGCTCCTTTCTCTCAGTCTGGCTAGAACACACTGTAAAGTTCCTCTTTTGATGAAGCCTTTCCTTATGAAATACGAATGTGCTGTGATTGATTAGCCGCTTGGTGCATGTTTGGGAAATGTCCCGCCCCTCCATAACCGCAAGTTCTGCTGTATTGTAAATATAAAGCATGACATTCATTTCAAACCAATTCAAGCCCGACTATGTTAGCGAACAAGAGGACTGTGCAGAACGGATTTCAAGCACTGATTTCACTGAATGTTTTTATTTCTTATACTTTATAGATACAATGTTATCCACCATTTAACCGTGATTTTTCTTAAAGCTACGGTTATACACACAACAATCATCAAACAAAACCATAGATGATTTGACTAAGGGGCAGTGAACCGTCAAACAAAAGAGAGCTTACAAAAAAAACCTAAAACGAGCTGTTCTCCTTAAAATGTGCAACACTCAGATGTACGTTGGGGTTGCAATGTTCAGGAACGTTGTTAAAAATACATTTTAATCACTAAATTTGTCCACCTTAAGACAAAGGGGTTTTGAAATGTTTCTTTAACATAGCAGCAATACTTTTCATCTTCTCTAGTGCAGCTTAATCAGCCCACTGCCCCCTTTTTTGCATATTTCATGGGTGGAGATTATTTAAATGAGTAACATTGTGATTTCATAAGATCCAGAAACATTATTGTAGTTGTTGAAAAGGGGATTCTGTTAAATTAAATTTCCCTTTTGAGTGGACTTGTCAACAACAGTTCAATTTGGACACAACCTACAATTAGCGAAGTTTCGAACTATAAAATTCATGTGGATGTGGACTGATTGACTAGTTATTATCAAGTAGATGATTGAGTCAGACTAATCTTGTTGACAGCTATGTATTCAGACAGATTTGTTTTTACATGCCTTACCACAAGATCATGTTTGGTAAAAATTACACATTAATTTAAAGATTAATGTAAATTTGACTTTTTTTTTTTTTGTCATTTCATATCTTTCAAGGAAGTTTGGATGATGCATCTTTTTCACTTTCATGTGCTTTACCTGCTCTTTAAATACTTAAGTCCTTTCTCCTCTCGCTTGCGCGCTCTCTCTCTCTCTCTCTCTCTACCTGTAGCTATGTCCTATTGCTCCTTTTAAACTCCCTATTTTTGGAGTTCAGTGATGTGAGAGTCATAAATACCAGCGAGGGGTCTTTTGGGATCGTGTATTTTCTGCAGCAATGACAAGAACGCGGGCGGCTAATCAGAGCGGCTCTTATCTGAAGCTGCTCAGCGCCCGACGCGGAACAGAGGAATGCGGCCAACTAAGGGGGTTAGAGCTAGCTGAATTCCATGCAGAGGAATTACATAGAGATGAGCTGTAATGCAAGGGTTGATTTTTACCCGGTCTTTTAGGGGCAGACTGTGAATATTTGCCCTCTGGGGATGGGATGGAGTTTGTATGTACCTAAGAATTTTTTCATTGTTCTAATCCTACAATGTTCTGAATATGAGGTGTGTGTGTTTTTTTTTACTTACAGAACTTCATTTTGCATTTGCGAGTTAGATATTTCTCTCTCATTGTGACACGAGGAACCTGTGTGCTGTAGTCTTTTGTAAAATGAATAGGCATATAAGTGCATTAAAATCATTGCAATGTTCACAATGTTGATTAATTTTATATTGCCTTCAAAATGCTTCCAGGTACATTTTAAATATTCAAATGATCACCTAGCCTTTTGTTGAATAGCATGGCAACAATAGCCAAGCAATTTGCCCTCGCATTAATGAAATGCCACCACACAAATCTGCATCAGGTTAACGAAGGACAGAGACTCCTCTCTGTTTTCTCTTTTTCTCACATTATTTTATACCCTCCTTTTTCTGTCACTCTCTTTTTGTTTCCCTGTCGCTCTGACTGAGAACACACTTGAGTAAGTGCTGACCTCTACAATAAGCGTTTTACTATGCAAATCACCTCCACGGATGCTGATTGGTCTAAGCTACGTGTCACCGACTTACGGGATCTGACAAAATGTTCCAGAGAATTCTGTCAAGTAGTGTGTGTGGCCGCAGAATTTCCTTAGATGAGTCGTCACTACCATTCATCAGAACAACACTGCAGATTTGAGCTGATTATCAGATGCTCTGTGTAAATATCACAAGTGTCAGAAATGCTTTCTGTTGAAAATCTGAAAATGCGTTAAGATGCATTTAGGTCACTTCTGGAATTAATTTGTCACCAAATTAAGCATTTGTGGTTGGATTTCATCACGTTTTGCCTTTTTCCTTTCTCATTTGAGTCATCATCCAGGTTTATGTGGGTTGAGTGAATTTAAGGGACTTCCCCCACCTTTAGAGAATGGTATCAATTCCTGTTTGTAATTTGCTGATCTTAATATGCACTTATGCGTCTCTCTCTCATCTTTTTTACTCATTTTGTTTCAGATTGAACTCGCTGCACCGTATCCAATGGTTCCACCCCTTTGTTTTCTTTGCTGAAATCTGATTGGAACAATGGAATGTCAATCTCATCCAAACAAGTGACTCTGGTATGTAATCTTCAATATTCTTCCTTGAGAAGCATGCGACTGAATCTGAATTGTATAGGCTACTTCATTCTTTTTGCTTTGCATTGTAGTAATAAGTATGTATTTCACTGTGACTACACCCCGATGATAGATAGATAAAAAGATTTTATTTTTTTTCTTCAAAGTGCGTTTCAAAATTATCAACTTATTTCTCTTACAATTCCCTAGGATAAATGGAAATAAATGAAGTATTGTTTAATTTTAGGAGAAGACATTAAAGACATCTCATTTGTCTAGTCTATGAGAACCGATATCCTGAAACCCCAAACTTTAAGATAACTTTTTAAAACCTTATGTTAGCTTTGTTTTCTTTCGGTTTATCTGGGTTTGTTGATGCTTCTGGCTCTATGCATTTGCCCCACTTTTTGTGTTGCTGTCCGTTCACACTTATGCTTGACTGTCATTCATTCACTTCCTGTCTTTTTCACTTTGCAGCTTTGTATAAGCATACTTACACTTGTATTCTACTTGCAACTGGCAGAACACATTGCTGTGCTGTAGAATTGGCATGGTGCCAGTCCCTGCCTTTGCCCCTGATCAGAAGCAAACGTGACATTTGTGCCGAGGTAATGGAATCCTTGCGCAATTAAATCCCCGACTGCGAAGTGCAGTCGCTCCTTCCATCCCTCCATCCTTCTCCTTTCCTTTAATCCGCAGGAGGGCAGGCCGTGATGATGAGACCGTCTCAGCACGTCGCCACTCTCTTTTGCTCTGTGTCACTTTTTGTTTTTAACTTCTCCACATAAACATCTCTCCGCCTGGCAATTAATTACCACAAATGTCAATTAACCCCCTCCTTCCAAAAAAAAAAGAAAAAAAATTGTAGGAGAATTAAATTTCAATTATAAAAATTACATTGGAAGGCGGCTACGTTAAATTGCTTTAATGAATTGTGCTGAAGGTGACAGTTGTTATTTTGCAGCCCGTCGTTGCGGGAGACCTTCCGCCTGCTCTGATACCATGTGAAGTGGAGGATGAATAGAGGAAAACAGAAGGATGAGAATGAAATGAGCGTTGAGAGGAACAGAGAGGACGTGTTTCCTGCAGTAACCGCTGTACGTAATGCCTCATTTGTGGGATACAGCAGGCAATGACGTGAATCATTGTTCTGTGCCAGCGAGAGAAAGCACTTAGGGTTCTCACTTTCTATCTATCTCTCCCTCTCTCTCTCTTCCTCCTCTCCTTATTTGACTTGCACAACTGCTGATGGTGCATTTGCCCACCGGTTGTGCTCCAGGACCGTTCCTCCATACGTTAACATATTTAAAGGAATAGTTGATGCAAAAATTTAAATTCTTTAATTTATTCTTCTTTGGGTTGTTCCAAACCTGTATGACTTCTTCATTCTACTCGTTGATCTTTCCCATGCAAATAGATCAAAATGGTAAATGGTAGTTTCAGGTTTCAAAAAGGTCACAGAGAAAGGTGAAAGTATCAGTATAGCATGGTCCATATGACTCACATGCTATATTACAAAGTCTTTTAAGTTATTACAATAGGTTTGTGTGAGAAACGGATCAAAATAAGTCATTGTTCACCAAAAAGTTTCCTTTGCAATTCAGTTTGATTCATGAACAAGTCATTTAGGCTTGTTCTAGGAGCTAGATGAACCGACTAAAAAAAAAAATTGATTCCTTCTCAAATTGTGCAGTTGTTGTAGAAATGAGTTTTGTATCTGTCTGCCAGATAGGCTGAAATGGCTGAAAATGTCTCATACTTGCACTGCTACTTTGTTTTAACCCCTTTTTACTTGGACCAGTATGTAATCATGCAGAACAGCCTTTCAACTACCTAGAAACCTCTCATGTTGGAAAACCGCACATTCATTCTCTTCAGAAAATATAAAAAATGAGTTTTTAACTACTATTTTTATTCAGTAACCAGTTACTAAAATGCGTCACATACTCGTCATAATTTATTGTAACATGTTCAAAAGCTCAAACTATCTTGTGATGTCTTGTTTGTTGGTACGCCCTTTGTGTCTCTGACATTTCGCTATGCAGAGTGATAGTGTGTATGTAGGGAGGCATGGATATCTCACAAAATAGAGAGGTCACCCAACCGTATTTTTTCCAGTGTTGAAGGTTAATTTGAAGCAACAATAAAACGGATGTTACCATTTCCTCATCATCTTTTCTGGGTGATAAACTTTGGACAGTCTCAGCATACCCCTGCACTTGAGTTGGACTATCCCAAAACGTCTCCACCAATTCTCACCTTCAGTGATTAACATCTCACTTTGCTGACAATGATTTTCCTTGTTCATCTGATTGTAAAGGGATGGAGAGAAATATTAAATTGGACCTTGATGCTCATCAAAAGCAAATTTCATCCTATAGGAAGCAAAATCACAAATGAGATCTATGTAACATCTCTTTATTTCTTGTTCACAGCAGTTAGATTAAATGGAAAGTGACTTGACTCCTGATTCTCAGACTTTTCTTAACAAACACCCCAGAAGCGTCTCCTCTAGAACAGTGGTTCTCAACCGTTTTGACTCTATTGTCCAACAGAATATTCAATGAAATTGACCAAACTGCTTTTCCCCCCAAACTTTTCTTTTAACAGAAACTGGTAATGTTAATTTTACAATCTATCCTGAGACCTCTTCCCTCTTGAGAACCACCGCTCTAGAGTTTAAAGAGTTTCAAACCATGATTATACAAAATGTCAGTATGACTAGTGAATTGAGCACAGATTGAATCATGTTTTGGCCAGTTGCATATATGTAGCTGTGCAATTAACAACAGCCTAGCAGCCCGCCACACATAGTTCAAGACCACCCCGACAGGCATGGAAATGCAAGTACTGTGTGATGTTTTTCTTTTTCCAAGCATTTGGTTATTGACTGCCTTCCACAGAGCTGGACACATACATTTGCATTGGGCCTACAGCCCTCTGACCGTGCAAATGAAACTCAACACTCATTTAGCAGTGGCTCAACATACGGCCCACTTCACAACTGCACACACACTTAGAAGTTCATTAGATCAGTATCCTGCCTTAATTGCCTCTGTGTAACACACACCACAGGCTAATGCAGCGGGTCTAAATGCTGGATTTGTCCACCTCACTCGGGGCTGTTTTTATATACACCTTTGTCTGTCCTTGTTGCAGCAAGTTTGTTTCCCATCCTGTCAAATTTCTCTTAACTTTTCTGTATTAAGAATTGATTTGATACTCTAACGTTTGTTTTTGAATGCATGTCTTTTCTTAGAAAAGGGCAGTGTTTAATCATTTAATTACTCATGCATTTTCATACAAATACTTTTCTGTCTAGATGAACAGGAAATGGAGGAAAATGTAATTGCTCAGAATGTGGTCTTGAATACCTCTGAAGATGTAAATGAAAAAGAACTGAGAACTTTAAGTAACGACTTAGTCAGATGTTTCTCCTAAATAAAAAGACACAAGTGAACTTTTTGGCCACGTACACTGTAAAGTTTCAGTGACAACTGCATTTAAAAGATGGTGCGAATATTTTATTATTATTATTTTTTTCTCCCCCTAAATTATAGAATTTGAGAATCTGAGAATATTTTGAAATATTCATGCTTAAAAGGGTTCTTTTATTGAAATGCATGGTTGAAATATCCATGGACTGTTTCCATTTGTACAAAGTTATTTATTTATATATATATATATATATATATATATATATATATATATATATATATATATATATATATATATATATATATATATATATATATATATATATATATATATATATATATATATATATATATATATATATATATAGTGGAAAAAGTCTTTTTTATATTATTAATGTTTTTCACAATAAGAAATTATTCTGTGATCACTTTTTTCAATGAGCTGTCCTTGTTTCAACTCTCCTTTTAAAACATTTCATTTGTTGCTCTCTTCTGAACTCTTTAGACAGTAGATAATAATTTTGCCTATTATATCTTTTTCTTGATTAAAAAAAAAAAAACAGCAAGGCAAACATCTTCAGTTGCTCTTCTTTTTAACCTCATTGTAGGAGTAACAATTAAGATATTAAAGAGGTCTTGTTTGTGACTTCTTTGTTAGATTAGATCTGCAACATAACAGCAAATCAATCTGGCTTATTCAAGGGACTTTATTCAGTGTCCCTTCTCTGCCTTCACAAATGCTTTGTTACATCTAGCTTCCTAACTTCCTGTTTCAATGGGTGGCTGGCCGGCGGTGGGCCGATTTTCATAATGCTAGTATCAGGAAAAGAACAAGTCCGGGATGGAGTCCCAGGCAGCTGGCCTAGTGTGTATGTGTGTGCGTGTGTAGGAAACACCAGCGAGCAGCAAATTAACGCCCATATCTCCCATCTCTCCCCTCTCTTCACTTTCCTGTTTGGGCTCGAAGGTGATTGGAGGCGCAGGCAGTGACAGTTGATGGAACTAGAGAGAGAGCAAATAAAAGAGAAAGCATTTATTTACAGTGTGACGCTAGTGAAGGATGCGGTTTCACACAGGATGTGCCCCCTTGCTTTGGTCTGATGGGGGCAGGCTGGAGAGCGGGGTGGTGGCCTGTATTGTGGAGCTGGTCTAGATTCTGGACTGCATCGAACAGCACACCCTCAACACGTTTCCTCTCTGGGCACAGAGAGATGAGAACAGGTTAGCGCAGGTCACTGGGAAAGAGTGCAGAGGATGAAGGACAGTCGAGGGGGGCGTGTGAGCGTAGGGGGTGTTTAATTGTCTCCGATATATAGAAAGGTCATGGGTTGGGTTTTTTGGGCCCTTTTACCTTTCTTGTCACCGCAATGAACCAAATACAGTCCCACAAGAAGAGTCAAACACCCTACCGCTGCTCATTAGCACTGAATCAGCAATTAGCATGTGACAGTCATAGTCATTTAAGGAGGCTCTACACTAGTAACTGTCAACTGGCCAGTACATTGTTAAAAAAAACCTGGGACCAATTTCAACTTTTTTTTTTTTTTTTGGTCATCTTACATCAGAGATCTAAGTTTGTGTTTGTGTGCATGCATTTTTTTTTTCCCTTAGAAAAGGAGGATATTAACTTTTTTTTTTGGTAAGAGAGGCTGTGAAATCTATTTGTGAAAAAAATGCAATATGAGACCAAGTGACTTGTTCTTTGACATTAAAATTCTCCATCTAATCTCATAAGGTTAATGGCCTTAATGAGGCCTAAAAATGCAATGAGACATCGGATCTACTTTTTATTCACGGATCGCTTGTCTAAATAGGAGAAGTGGCGCACTGACCGTTTAGCCTTGCGCTAATGACAAATGCTGAAGTTTGAGCTGAGAGAGCAGACTTTGGGTAATGATGAATACATTGAATATCATGAAAGCTTTAGTAAGGAGATGTAGTATTCAGGGTGTTATGATTTGTCCTTGTTAAACTACGTGATGTTTTTCTGTAGTGGATGATGTCCACTGATTATAGCACCTAATTTGCCATGTTTTTGTGGATTTAATTGGATGCACTGTTTCCTACTGAGGACCCCCCATGAATGTACACACAAGATCAACAATTTGTGTTCTGTAAGATTCTTTATGCGAGGAAAAAAAGAATTCTGTTCTAATATGTGTCTGTGCATGCTATGTATGCTGAATACATCTATTGCTGCATCAGTTTTGAACTTTGTGTCTTTAACTATGTTGTATCCGGCCAGTATAATTTAACAAGGTTACTTTTTTATTTTATTTTAAGCCAGACTTCACTGAAAATAATGCAGTTCAGCAATTGAGTCAGATGTTGATTCACAAGAACTCTGTCTGATTTAAGGAGTTCATTCAGTGAAGACTGACTCATACCTGTAACCTCTTAGCTTTTATACGTTTTAAGGTCTGTTCCTGAGAATCATTTGATTATGACTCAGTCCACAATGAGTATACTGTACATTAAAGTAGGATTTTGCTGTCGATTTTTATAACCGATAAATATTTTTTCTATATGTATAACAAAGTCCTTATTTGTCATTGTTGATGCATTAAATTTATTTATATATCTCAAATATTCTTCTTTTCGAAAAAAAAAAACAACAACAAACTTTTCTCTCCATTGGTAATAAGAAATATTTCTTAAACTAAATTGACATCAGAATGATGCTGAAAATTCATCCTTGTCATCAATGGAATAAATTCAAGTTTAAAATGCATTAAAATAGACCACTGCTTTTTTCAATGGCAGTAATATTTTGCAATATTTCCATTTTATTGTATTTTTGATAAAAGCATGGTGATCATATAAGACCTCCTTCCTGACCTCAAACTTTTGAATGGTAGTGTAATTCTATTGAACAAAATATGATTACATTTATATAGTTTTATTTTAAAAAGTACTCTAGGAAGTCATGTAAAGGAAAAGGGGCAAAAATGCACCAGTAATGCTCAAACCTACAAAACCAAAGTGTCAGAGCATGTGCGCTAACCGCTAGGCTACAGCTTGATGTAGCTGACGTGTTTGTGCCTGTCCCCTGGAGAGCAGGAACAGGAATCTTTCCATTAAAGCAGTCTCTGAGATCACTAGTGTACTCTAGGCCAGAGGGGACAAGAGTAGTAAATCTGTGAAAGTGGATCTAGACCTGACAAACATGTGCAGAGCTGAGAAATACAAACAAACAACAGGCCTGTTTATCTCCCGGTCGGGTTACAGAATTCACGCGCACACACACACTACAGCTTTTGCTTCCTGAACAGAGTTGTAGCGTTTTTGTCCTGTGGTTCTTTAGTTTTGTCTCTTGTAAACACAAGTCACATCTTTGTTTTTGAATCCATTATCTAAAAAACCCAGTAGCCAGTCAATACAGTCTTGCAGATCACACCATTCTGCATTGATATATGTATTTATGTGCTGTATGCAGTAAAGAGCGGCTCTTTTGTGAACATGGTGTAAACAGCCATGTCAATAAACTCATAGACCGTATTAAGCTACAGTAGCTATTATAAAGAAGCTAATATCTTTGGGTGATTCAATCTTTTTTTTAAATAATGTTAACGTGACATTGTAAAAGAGACGGATGATCTATATGGCAGATTGATCAGCGGGTAGAGACCCCATTATCTCTTTCCGTGTTAATTACAGTGTGCTCAGCTTGCGTGTCAAAAGACGGATAACTGACGAAGGTAAAAGACCTTATTTATGCTTTCGTACTCAGCTGGCGGCAGCTTTCCTCTCTTTTTTTTTTCTCCTCTCTCCACCTCCTCACCGCTGTATATTTATCGTCCAGTAATATTACACTGTCAAAATGATCATCTCTGTGGAGATATTATTGTCTATCGTCACCTTCACAGGCATCCATTTGGACCAGCTCGATCTCAAGTTACCGACTCGTCCTCGGCATGCGGAGTGGCTGAGCAAATTTGCGCAGATTTTTTTGGTCGTCCCCCGGGATGGCAGAAAGGTAATTCGGGTTGCGTAAATCAATATGTGGGCAGCCCAGTCATACCACAACGAAGAGACATGGCACCGATCTTGGAATGCCCTGACGTTTTGTGGCTTTTAGTGGGGTCACATTTTGCTAACGGAAAAACAAAAGCAGAAAAACGCAGGGGGAAATTTCAGTCGTAGACACCAAGACGCAGTAAAACTCGACTAAACTTGCATTTTGAACTAGACTTTAAATTAGTCATTGTTTTTAGCTTTTTCGTCAGATAAAAAACATCTGCATGTAAACGTAATGGGCCTCAGTTGCGAAACAAAAGAAGAATTTTTAATTGTTGTGATGAATTGGATGAATTAATTTAAGCAAGAGTCATCTGCTCCAGTTTACTCACTGTAAAAATACTATAGTAAATCCTGTTAACAATATAAATGCATGTTACCTTGCCGTATTGGATACACAAGGGGTAAATCACCCAAAATTGAAATTTGTCATAATTCACTCACCATTACGGTGTTGAAAACCTGTGAATTTCTTTCCTCTGCTGAACACAAAAAAATATATTTGAACCTTACAGTTGATCGTCCCCATTGACTTCCATAGTATTAAAAAAAAAAAGAGTACTATGGAAGTCATAGTAACGCATTGTTTCTGTATTTTTATGTCAAATTTCTGACAATTGCTGCCCCTGTTTTTATTTAATTTTTTATTGTTCTTTGAAAGTAGCCCAGGTACAAAAGTCATAAGAGAGAGAAAGGGAGAGAGAGTAAAACAAAACACCTAGAACTGTGTATTTTATTTAGCTATTGTTTAATATGCTAACTAAAGTTTGTTGCGTGTATTGAACATGCTAGTTTTTAACAAACACAATTAAGATGTGTGAAAGTTTCCGAAGAGACGAGAGACTGAAAACAATCACGGATGGTAGACGTTACACCAAGATCACGCAACATGTTTATTGTTTGCGCCGTGTGCCGACGGGCCCCTTTTTCTGAAACGCGCAGCAGTGAAACCCCCATGAAGGGACTTTTTTTTAACCCTGTGTTACAGATCTTTTTTCCTTTTTCTTTCTTCTTATCACAGAGTGTGTGGTGTGAGAGGTAACATCAAAACAGTCTTTCCTGTGGTTTTGTATAAGGGTGTCTGTCAGACCTGCAGTCCTCAGGCCTGCTTTTGCATTTCTCCCCATAAACAACACACTGTTATGAACTCTCACATACACGCATTCTATCGCTCTCCCTTTCAAAACCATTTATCACTTCCTGTCTGTTGACCAAAACCATTTTCTGAAAGGCTGTCTGGAGTCAAGCTTGAGAAATAGAATTAGGTAAGCAACTTGAAAAAAGATTAGTGTGATTTATCTTTGTACAAAACCAACTGTCCTGGCCAAGACTGTTTGAATTCGACATTGTGAAAGGTAAATATCATTGTTTTACCATTCCTGTGATGATAGCATTATCGACTATTACTGCACCACATTGGTATGGTAGATATTTTGGTATTTTGTGTACAATACAACGGAATTTATTTGGTTTTATATCTGTTGAAATATGCGTTTCTGTGTGTTATGTCAGACGTTATGGCGAGATGTCACAGCATCACCTTGTGGACTAGCACAGAACCAAGGCCCTTGTTCAAATGGCAAACACTAACATATAACTAGAGAATATGGATCACATCACATATGGATAGTCTCTAAATTGATTTCAACTTGATGTCTCATTTAATCTTTAAAATGTATATATTTCCAGATGATTTGAGAATTTAAAAGTTTTTCTGCCTTAGAGTACAAACATTTCTGTGACATTTATATCACACAATGTGATTTAAAAAAAAAATTGTTTCTTATGACGAAATACTGTAACTGTTTACATTTAAATGTCAATACATCATCAGTCCTACATAAAAAGCGTCTTGTCTTACCCTAATTCACTATGGTAAGCCATCCCATTATACGTATTTATACTATAGACCTAGCAGGATGGTTTTCACAGGACATTGTGTAAATATATTGCATTGTCTCATCATTTCTGTAAATAGAGAAAAGTTGCTCTGGCTACTGTAACGCATGTGGGAGTGGCCTAGGTTAGTGGCCTAGCGAGAAAGGTTGACGTGGAGCCTCCAGGGAATCGCCTAAAAAACAAAAAAAGGAAAAAAAAGCAGAATAGAGAAGAATGTGATGGAGCTCATAATAAAACGTAAATCCATATTGGCATGGCTTTTTAAATCCCTCAGTTCTCCCATCTTCGACATGTTGTGAAAGCGACAGTAAGATAGTGTTTTTATTACTGAATAGGTTAGTGAGGTATTTTATTAAATAAATGAATAAATTACCATATACACTGTAGCTCTCTGTCGGATCTTATTGTAAAGTATCCTCTGTGTTTTCACTGTTAGACTGTACGGGGCGCTATTATGCATCTGAAAGGTAGAGAATCTTCGGATCAAAACCCGAACAAAAAGAGGCAATAACAAGCGATAAAAGCAGTGCTTACATTTTAGTATTGATAAAGAATACATGACATCAGAAAATGGGTGTTTTTCTTTCTTTTGATATTGCATGTTCAGATATTCAAGCAACAAAATATTCAGGAGGCCGCTAAATTGCGAAAATGATCAAAAATACTGGCAGTGGCTGGAAACTTAAATAAAGAAAAAAAAAAGTAGACACTGATGAGGAAAGAGTTCATGGCTGCAGTAATGTCTTCAGGGAGTCAGATCCTTTCCTTCCAAATTGGTTATATCTCTTAAGCCTAGTATGAATGTTTTTATGAGCAGTAGGTTAACCACATTCATTCGCAGAGCCAAAGCACAACCAAAACCATGTTCTTCAAACAAAATGCATGCAGTTTTTTTTTAACTCTAGAGGGCCAAATGTTACATAGTGTACCTTTTTTAAGAATTATCTTACAATGACCTTTTATTTAATTCAATACGTTTTTATTTTTTTACTGAGGCAGAAACGTCGTTTGTAAATTTAAGGCTCAAGCTATTGGTTGAGTTTAAGGTTGACAGTGCTGTTCATTTTGCCAATGGAACCAAGTTTGGGAAAATGCAATATCTCCGTCAATTTCATAAGAAATGGAGTTCAAGCTAAGACAGAGTATCTGACAGAATAAGGCGGGGGTGCGGAGGGGGAATGGGCAAGGCCTGGTGGGGCCAAGAAGGGTCGTAATCTTAACAGATGCCACCTCACATGTCACTTCACCATCCACACGGCTCCCACAAACCACCGTCCCAGTGTATTCAAATGCAGCACGTATTAAAAACACTCTCACTCACCTCTTATCAGATTACCATGCCTTATGATTAGCCTTCCATTGGCCTTTTTATTTAATAGAAGGTTCCTTTCTTCTTTGAGATGCCATAGAGTGTTACATCACTGTGCTTGGGCACTGTTATCTATGTTGAGGCCTGTTCTTGTAATGGGCTTTATTGATCTAAACAACATCAGGCTGGCCGTGATGTTATTAAGGTGAAGATAACTTCACTGTAACTTCCACTCAAACAATGTATTAGTGTTTTATTGGGTTTAAATAACTTTGGCTTTTAGACGCTAATGCAGCCGGTTAGTCACCCCGCTCTTTTATGGCTGCAGGATCTTAATAAAGCTTTCCTCTTTACATCCTGCTGTGTGTGAGTGTGTTTGTGTGTGTGTGAGAGGACAGGAGATGCCAAGTGCTTGCTGGGAAGTTTCTACGCCTTTAGTAAACAGCAGGAACTCTAAATAATCGGAGTAATTATACGTTGGCGGTATCCGTATTAAGCACCCCGTTATCAAACCTTGAATCACGCCGACCCAGACCTTTAAACTTGATTCACTTTTTTTTTTCCCGTTGTCAAATTAACAAATGTGGTAAGAATTATTTGTGGTTTTAGAGTCATTTATTAACTGCGTTTCACAGTGAACTTTTTAAATGGCTGTTCAGATGTGTTTTTTTTTTGGTCTTCCAAGGGCACACTGAATCCAATATTTATGAAATAACGATCCCATTCATCTACAGGCATATTTTCTGTGGGAAATTTAATTTGCAGCTATTTAAAGCCATGCTTTTGGTAATGAATTATTTTGTCATCCTGCTTCTGATGAGATTCATCTTTAATAACTGTAACAATTATTTTATTAAAAAAGAAGAGCCATGCATTATGGCTATCTCAGCAAGGTCTACAGCGAGCGAGGATTCTCATTAGGAGGGTATTATTACCCCTGCTGGGCTTTCATTCACACTACCCAACTTAAATTACATTACGTGTCAACAATGTTTGCATTAAATTTAAGCAGTCATATTTACCAATTTTTCCCTCTCTCCCGCTCCCTACTACTGACACATTTAGATGTATTAAAAAGATAAAACACAGTTCTCAATCTGATAGGATGTCTTATTGAACGTTCACCTCAGTGCTGACGTTTAATAACACAATAATATTGAATTTGTATGCCAGTTGTTTTATATTAAAATGTTTTTTAAGGCTGTAGCCAGCCATATCGTGGTCTGAGAAGTTGCAAAGTTCTTTTCACCTAGCAATAACAACTGCTCAGAACATCTTAGCAGCCACTTAAAGAGAGAGAGTTCATTTAATGGCCCTCATGTTGTTCCAAACTTGCATTACTTTCAAAACAACATGAGACACAATTGAACTTTGTGGACAAAAACACACTTCATAATTTTTTATTTTGTGATTCACTGAAGAAAGAAATGCATACAGGCTTACGGTGCATGAGGACAGGTAAATGATGATCCCACTTTTTTGGGTGAACTTTCACTTTAGCTGTGGCCTGACAGTGAATCAAACAATTGTTTTGTGTATTATAGCAAGATTTGCATTGGTAATTGTATTCAGAAAATTATTAAACTAAATTCTCTTTTGGAGAAAATTGTATTGTCTAGCAGGTGTATTTGGTAATAAATTGTGGTCTAGTAAGCGCATCAAACCAGTGCAACGTCACCTATTTTGAGAAAACATCTGATGTTGTACTAAAAGGGGCTTTTTGATTGAAACGGATCTGAAGCTGCATAACAAAAATCACAGCTGTGCATTAAAAAAAAAAGGTGTCAGACTATTTGCATATTAAAAGCACCACAAACATTACTGTATGACAAAGTTGCAATGTTTGTTCTCCAGTCCCTCAAGTAAGTTGGAACATTCCAATCGGAAACACATAATGTGTAATAACTATTTTAATGCTTCCCCAGTTTTTTAGCTGATGCCTCTAAAAGGTTCCACTGCACATGGAACCATCTGCGAACATGGAAACCAAACATCGTAGGCTCCGTTCCGCATTCTACCACAGCACACTGTACACAAACAAAATGTTTATGGCTCATATACTGCCCTGAGACAGAAGCGAAATTGCTGAATGTGATGTAATCGGTTATTTCAGTTTGACCACTTCCTTAAACTCCTGCTATTACTCACAGTGATATGTTTCCAAAGAAAACCTCTGACTCTCCTGTAGGTATAAAGGCTTGGGTGATTATGTAAATCAAATATTTAGCTTGTCTTAAAAAGTAAAGTGGAGACTAGGATTATCTGTACCTGGTAATTGCAGGGTTGGAGAGAGGGCACCGTGATGTTGGGGCGGGACAGTTTGTCTTTAAACTCAGACATTCTTCTGGGCATTTTTGGGCCTTTTGCAAAATTTGAAAGACCGTTTTCAGGCTTTTTTTTTCTACCTAGGACAGTAACCACCGTTATACTGTACTTTACAGACATATAAAATTACCATTGCATTATTGCTATATCTAAAATGTGTACATTTTTATCTGTAATAATAAACTACATGCAATAAAGTATTGTCAAAATTAATGACTTTTAAATGCATGTTGATGCTGAATAATATGAATGCCTTCCAATACTCATTTTCCTGCTCTGCGCTTTCTCATCTCTCTGACAGTGACACACACACACACACACCTGCCTCCGCTCACTCACTCGTTTCCTTTGCTTCAGATGAATATTGTTGGTGTTATAGAGCTTGAATTTCACATGGCATTGTGCGTATTGCGCATAATTTTACTCACTTCTGCAGATAGACCCAAAGTGCACCTCTCAGTACTAAATTGAGTTAGTTTTTGCTGTTTATTGCACTTAAACAGTCAGATATACACTAAACAGTCAAAACAACGGTTTTGGCAATTATTCATATGAACACTGTTATGTTTTAAGTGAACGGAAAGTGTAGAAAGAAAGCGCATGTTGCAGAATATTGGATCCTTGTGTCAGGTCTCACAGTGACCGCATTTACCTGCTGCCAAATTATGAGATATTAAATATTTATGGCAGTTTGTCCCCAAAGTATCAATGTGAAAATGTTGAGTGGCTAGTATCTTTGGAAGCAGTGGCTGGTGTGCAAAAATGTAAATGCTAATTGTATATATTACAGTGAAATTTTTTTTATATATATTTTGAGGCGTGTTTGATCATAATGTTTCTTAAAGAAACCTAAAGAGACTTTTTGTCATGGTGTTTGTCTTGTGGCTGTCGAGGAAGACTGAGATATTTAAATGGCTTCATCTTATTTATTGACCCAAGTCAAACGTCAATGATTTTTTTTCACTGATGTTTTGCACTTTTATTACTACATTACTACAAATAGCCTAGAAAGATACATTTTGTTTCCATTCAGTGGATGACGGTCTAGATCTATTTTAACTTGACTTTTATTGTACTACTTGCATTAACCATTTTAAGTCTACTTGTCTGTAATTTATTGTCGAGGCTGCAATTTAATGTTCCGCAGGAGGAAAAAAATATGAATAAAATCACCATTTTTAAGCTGGTTTTGAACAAATGCATAAATATTGAGATTCCAGAAGGCTTTTAGCTATATTGCTTGTTGCCCAACTAGCAAAAAATGAACTCTTTGTCAGTATTTTTATTTTTTTTTTTTAAACCTCATCGGACATGTCTTGTTTTAAGCATAAACTATAAAAGCATTAAAAAAAGTAAACCAAATGGGTGTTGACCTATATTGACACTCTAACACAGTTTGACCCTGTTTGTCCTTTCAATTGTCTCATGATCTTCATTATCATCACTCCGTCAGAGTTACAGTAATCTGCTAAATGTATCCACTTCTCCCAGCATATTACTTGGATGTTTAACCCTTTTCTACCTTCAAGGACAAACGGCGTACATGACGGGAGATCTCCGTGCGAAAATCCCAGAGCTCTCTTGAAGCAGCAGATCCCTTTTCAACACCAGCTGTTCTTTCAGATAAACTCTGTGGCGTACTCACAGATTCTCTTAATATGATTCCGCAGAGTCGGACTCGGGAGAATAGACTCCAAACAAGCGTGCCAGGAGAAAGAGAGCGTTGAATATTTTTTTTTTACATCACCCGGCCCTCGTAGTGCCGCAGCACTTTTTTAGTAGGCGTCCGGCTCATTCATGAGCAGATGTTCAGCGCAGGTCCAAGCTGCAGTTAGCATGAACTCTTCTGCCCTCTCAGCCGTTGGCTGCAAGGACGTTGGCAGCGACCCCGGCATCTGAGAATTCATTCGCGGCAAAAAACGTTGAGCGCCGCTTCGCCCAGACCCCTTTTTTTAGCCGCGTTGCCCAGCCCAGGAGCTGGCCAGAAATGGAGGAGGGCTTTTCTTTTGACAGGCCATCAGTCTTCGCTCTGACACTGATGAAAGACTCGCCCAGGTCAACTCAAGGGACCGGCCCCTAAAATTCCTGAAGACAATTTTGCTCAAGTTTATCATTAATTTTATGACGTCCTCTGTATGAAAATAAGCCACCTGGCACGAAAACTGAAACGGCCCATTTTTGAAAACAAAAGCAGCCTTTTTTTGCTTCATTTGTGTGAAGGTACCCTTGAAACGGGGAATTGCTATATCAGATTAATGCTGGTGGTTTAGGGGAACGCGTTGGTCAGGCTGGTCTCTACACTAAAGCCCAGCTGCTGCTGTGGTTAGCCAGGTGGTTCGGTTAGTGTGGTGACCTCAATGCACCCCAAGAGACTTGACTAACAACCAATACAGATGAAGCATTATCGTGTTTCATTTACATAACACCGTTATGTTGCCTTGCGTCCGCGTAGCCTTTTCCAGTCTGTAAAGGCTTCAACGCCTAACCTGCATATGTTCTGCACAGAAAGTGTGAAATGTTTTTCTTCTCCTCCGTTGCGATGCATGTAAAGCTGTAATTGAAGGATGATGAGGTTTTTAGTCGTCGTCTTTTTTTTTTTTCTCCCTTCAAGCACTTGTTTCTTCTGCACGTCTCCTGCTTCACACTATCTAATTGGCCGTTTTCAGGTTGGGTTTATGAGAGCAAAACTAATTAGTGTTTCTAAATTCAGAGAGCAAGAAAAAGGGAGGAAAAAAAAGGAAAACATGGTTGAATGGATTGTTCTGGTTTCCTCTCTGGTGTCAAGCTCATAACAATGAAATAAAGAGTCTAATCACTTTTAACTGCTGTTTTTTTTCCAGTTTTTTTAAAACCAACACTGAATGTCACTTTCTCTCCTGGCATTTTGTTTGGCACGATCACAGGCCCAGGAATAAAGCGAGCGCTTGCCCTCTTTACAAAGTTTTTCCTTTGTAATTCGTGGGAAGGCATTGCAGGGAGAAACAAAAAAACAATGCTGGTGTTTTTAGGTGGGGTCCTTTCTTCTTTTGATACGCAACGTCCTGGTGAAAGACTGGGGAGGGTGGAGAGTTTACAGTAGCATTGACTTTTCGCCCGTTACCTTTATTCAGAGAGCTCCAGCTGCAGCGCGCCCTCAGGAAGGCCACCGCAGGCGCACACACACGCACGCACACACACATACTCAAGCTCCCAGTGTGAAAGAAAGCCCTGTTTGAGTTGGCATGTGCAACTTCTGCTGCCTCTGCAAGACAGACACCAGCGGCGGCCACTCTGGCCAGGCGGGCTGCCGTTCTTCTAATCAGGATGTGCCTTTTCCACCTCTCTCAGGAAACACATTTCTGCCTCTCCCTCCCCTCAGTGGTGAAAAAGTGAGGGACGGACTTGAGGGAGAAAGTCGGTGAAGATGAGTGACAGGATTGGAGTCCAGAGGGGATTGGGCTAATCTGAGTTTAGTAGAACTCCCTCAACACCTCACCCTCCCAGCCTCCACTGGGCCTTCATTTATATTGAATAAAAAAAAGTTTATAGGTCAGTTTAACAATGTGCCGTAAAACTCGCACTATTTTTATTTTTCCACCTTGCTGCCGGAGGGATTTGTGTGTAGAGGGCCAGTAATTAAGAAGCTGTGAATCCAGGGTTAGGGAGGAAGAGTGTTTAAATGCAATTAGAGCATCCGCTCGAATCAATTTGAACCCAATTACAGTTTTCTTAAATGTGCTATTATTTGTTTAATCAAGGGAATTTAGCCATTTTAAGATGCTAAAAATGTATGGCGACGTTATTTAAACACGGAGTGAAAATAAACTCGACGGATGCGGTTAATGAACAATTTCAAAGTGACCTCTCTCCGTGTGCCCTCCCTCGTTACCTTGTTCTTCTCCGCAAAGAAAACTCCATTTGATTTGTCTGGAGATAAAGCTATCACAATATCACTGGATAATTAGCACAAAATCCACACCAGTTTTTTTTGGGAACTGGATGTGGAGCACCAGTCTCTAATGATTCAAAGTTTCAGTAGATTTCCTCATTTCTTACTGATGTTTTTCCCTGTATGTCCTTCTCTCTTCCACCAGTCTTTCTACCTGCTGTCTATTCTGTAGATAGGAGCGTGCAGTGGTCCAGCCCTGTGGATGCTGAACGGTACGTCTTATTGTTTTAAGTGTATTTGTGTGCCTGAAAACGCATTTGGACATTCTCGCCACACTTCTAAATTTATTGCAGTAGATAACTAAATATGAAACCAAATGGCATTTGGAAGCAAAAGATGTGTTACTCAAAACTGCACTTTTTATGCACCATTCTTGTAATGACGTTAAACCATTTGATCCCGAAGTCATTTTAGTCAGTTCCCCTCAGTTTTTCCCAGCATCAGTACAATTCATAAATATGCATATTTAGTTTTGTGTACAAGTTTACTCTTTTTGCTGAACGGCAATTCCAACACAAATGTTTCATGAAATGTTATCACTCACTTAATGAAAATAAATGCCACTTTTAATATTTAATTCCTACCTAATGCAGTTTATTTAAAATGAATGCTAAATTGCCAATATTTAATTCCCTTCAAATGCATTTATGCAATTCTTCAAGATAAAAGCCACTTGATTTAATATTTATGTAACATTTTGGTTTTAATCTGCTGATTTAATGGATGGATAGATAAATTCTCATTTCTATTTATATAGTTATTGTTATTTGCCGATTTTAATAAATTCTGATTGTTTTTTGAAAATCTTTAATTCTTACCTAATATATTGACATTAATTATCTAGGCCAGGGGTCGGCAACCTTTAATGTTGAAAGAGCCATATTTAACAAAAAAAATTTTTTTCAAATATGTCCGGAGCCGCAACCTAAGGTTTATATATGAAGCGATACGGAGCGATCATTCTGTTGAGGGGGGGTTTACTGTGACAGATAAAACAAGATTCTCTTAACAGAATTACACACACACATATATATATATATATATATATATATACATACAAACTATTGGCTTCTCCCCTAATACATGAACACAATTACCGTCATTATTATTACTTTATCTGAACATAGCAGATAAAAATGTAAACACAGAAAATGAAGCACAGCTAAATTAGCATCGGGCTATAGCACTTCAATAAATGCGTCATAACAAAGACGAGTATGTGCATAAGCAAACATAGTGGTAATTGTGAACTCACTCTCCTAAGACGCACAAAACGCACAATAGGCACTCGTTCCGAGGCTGTTAACCAAGTTATTGGCTTTTCTCCAGCGCTCATGTGTAAAAGTTAACTGATATCTGCCGCGGTGAGTGATATATGATTCACTCTGAACTGAACCGCTTAACTTTCTGAACTAATGCGCGTCGTAGTTTCAGAATAAAAGTCCCCTGAAACAGCGCTCTTATTCCTCTCACATGGCCCTTTTCACAGCGGGACCGCTGCTACAATTTACGTGTATGGGATGAAAGAGCCGCAGCACAGGGGTGAAAGAGCCGCATGCGGCTCCGGAGCCGCGGGTTGCCGACCCCTGATCTAGGCAATACACCTCTTTTGTAAAGGCCTCATTTTAGATGCCTTTTGACGTTCTGTCAGCATGTGAACAAGGTCAGTTTTAGCTAATCTGAATTCTACGTCTACACAGTTTAACTAGTATACCACCAGAGTTGTTTTTGATCCATGTCTCACAGCCTTCACTTCCTGTGTGATGTGTAAACAAAACAAACAAGCCATGACACTGCCCACGTCACAGTGCCAGTCTATGTTCACAACCCTGCTGTTTACAGTAAACGTTCATATATGTATAATCATGACCTTCAGTCACAAAAAGCATCCGTTTGTGGCGCATGGCATGCTGTATTAGTGCTTATTAGCATATTGTCTCTGAAACAAGTGCTCGACAAACATGAACCCACATGCTGTATCTTTGGAGTGCATCTAAATGTATTTCACATCAAACGTTGTTGACAAATTTGAGACATGTATTAGTTCATTTGTTTTGAGTTTAATGGAGCTTCTGCAAAGTCTATTCCTACTGGCTCAGCCAGACAATGTTTTAGAGCGTCTAACAGTTTTGCCCGCTTGTAAAACTGTACGTTACTGATTGATAGTAAATGGAAAACGTGAATGTAAATTGTGTCATTTGATAATGTAAATGGAGAGCCGAACTATTTTCCCCCACCCCCATAAAGAAATCAGCCCTATTTACATAGTCAGTTGTGCTTATGAGACTTATGGAAATCCATCTCTTGTCATTTTTCCAACTACACAATTTCACGTTAGTTCAGAGATCACCGATTTGAAAGTCAGTGTGGTGACAGTGGTTCTGCTCCATATTGATGACATGAATTAAACATAACAAACAAAACAACTTGCTCTTCCGACAAACTTTTATGAGTTGTAATGCATTAATGCCTCATATTGCATATGAACGAACCCAAAATGTATGATTATTTCCTCTTGAATATTGATTTTCTCATTTTTATGCCGCTTTACGGAAACGTCGCTCTTATGAAAGTCCAAACTTTTGGCGATCAGAGTTAAAAAGCACTCGAAATATGTTTAAGTGCAGGTTATTATTTAGTTATTCAGATTTATGACCATAACAGAAAGTGAAAGCAGGTGAATTGGAAAGCAGGTGTCCATTAAACTGTACTTTGCAGGGTCCAGTTTTAAAGTGGCCAGCTGTGACAAGAGTTATTGAAGAGGGTCTTCGCTTAAACGTCTTGCACATGGTTTTGCACTTTCTTTAAAAGCACTTTTAGGACTCATAATTGCTACTTGCATGTTGCAGATGGGTTATGACTAATGAGGGGACTACATTTATGACTCTACATGAGGACATGAAAGCTCTTCTTGCTGTTGTATTTAACCTTTTCATTATTGACTAATTATTTAGGTTAGGAAAGATCTTAAGGCACACCTTGGTACTTTAATACATTCCATTAGTTACATTAGTCAACACCTTTCAGAGCTTTCATACCTCATTTTTCTAATATTTATTGAGATGCATTTGACTGTAGTCTCACACACTTGTGTAGAAAATTACATTTAATAATTGAACTGTGCAGGTCGGTTGACTGTTTAGTAAGAAACAGTCAACCTTGGCTGAATGTGGTCCAAATCATTTTATTTTTCTTAATTACTGACATGTGAATGGCAAAAGATTGAATAAAGATCTTATTTTAGTTTTTTTGGCGTGAACAGTCTATTTAGAATCGTTCCCTAACTAGTGTTTGATGGTGTTTACATTTTTTTTGTATCCATTTGTTAGCTTTGAGCTCATATATATGCATACTATCTATAGGTATGATTATTTATAAAGTCTATTAACTATTTTTTTTTTTAAAGACCCCTTCATTATGTTCTGCCCCAACTTCCTGTGAAAAAAAGGAAATACTTCTGCACAGGAAAGAAAACTCTGCTTGTCAAGCCATTTCTTTAAAAGATCATGCGAACAACCTTCCAAAAAAGAAACTGAGCAGCAAATTGGACTTGCACACTGTGGTTTTTGCTGTGAACTTCACTGTGGTTTCTCACATAGTTTTTGTCATTTACTTTTCAAAAGTTTGGGGTCTGTTATTTTTTTTAAGTTAGTTATTTTTTTTAGTAAGTTTCTTGTGCTCACCAATGCTGAATTTGTGAATTTAAAAATATAGTTATATTGTATTATTGCAATTTAAAATAACCTTTTTTCTATTTTAATGTGGTAAAGCTGAATTTTCAGCAACATTCTCCAGTCTTCAGGTCCTTCAGAAATCATTATTTGGAAAAAGAATATTTAATAAAGGAAAGAGAATAAAAATTAAAGAATTTTGTAACATTTTAAATGTCTTTCCTGGCCCTTTTATAAATGAATCCTCCCCACTGCTGCTTAATTATTGACCTCACATTTTTGAATAGTTTTATGTATATGTGTGTTCAAGCATTAAGTCGATAGCACAGCTGTTCAGTTTATTTACTCCAGCTGTAATTAGCTAATTTAATTATAGTCAGATTATCTCGTCTTTACTAGTTTTTAGATTAAAACTCCAGATGCAGTCTTTTGTTTTCTTTTTTTTTTTTTTTTTTATACACGCGCACACACATTGGCAATGTCATATTGTCCAGAATGGTGACATAAGGGTCAATCCCATCTGTCCTCCCCTTCTCTCCCTCTGCTCGGTGGTGTTATACGCCCCTTCACGCAGCTCTGCCAAAGCGACTCACCCCAGCCTGTTTGTGCCCTGTCTCTGTTTGTAAATACACAGACGGAGGACACGGGTGCCGCTTGGGGTCATGGCTGCCTCGCGGACGCTTGAAACCCAATGTGACAAGCAACAGATGAATCACAGCACCCCGAATCTAAAGAAGCAGACAGTTTCTCTCACTGCCTTGCGCGCTCTCTCTCTCCCCTTGGGTCACGTAAAGATTAGTGACACCTTCACTGGCGTCCTATAGGCCTCTGCCAAATCCTGCCATATCATCCTGCCTCAGTGCCATTTCCCTCCCCCTTCCCTAACTATCTTTCTTTTCTCATATTCCGAGCTTTGTTCTCGTTTAAAGAGCTCTCTACTCTTCTCCATGTCAGTTAAACATGACATTTTTAAAAAAATCTTTTTTCTTCAGTTTAAAAATTATATTTTGTGGGTATGCATGTTAATTTATATATGCGCATATATGCATACACACTGCTCAGAAATTTAAGGAATCACTTAACTCACACATCTCCATTAATGAAATATTGAATTTAAAAAAGCTTTTTATATACATTTAAGAGCAAAGTTATGTGACAACTGTCACGGGAAAGCATAGTCCTCAACACGCTGAAAAAAAAAGCAACTTAATCACAGCAACTAATAATGTAATGAGGTCTGCCCAGACCTGGATCAGGGCGTCAGTGAGCTCCTGAACAGTATGTGGTGCTTCTTGGTGACTTCAGATGCACCGCTGCATAATGTCCCTGAGGTTCTCAATTGGGTTCAGGTCTGAGGACAGTGAATGGCATCAATTCTTTCGTCATCTAAAAACTGTTAGACCCTCTAGTCACATAAGGCCACTTCATGGAGCCAGGGTCCACTGCACCAGCAAAAGGTCTGGCAATGGCTCTGAGGATTTATTCACGATACCTAACAGCAGTAAGGGCTAACCATTGGCTGGTCTGTCCGATCCTCCATGCTAGATGATGTTGCACGCAGCATAAGACGTGAAGGAGTTCCCCAATCCTTAATGTCTGTCACATATGCTTAGTGTGAACCTGCTCTCATTGGTGAAGAGAAACGGGCACGATTCTGGGATTTTCACGATTCTACTGTTTTCTGGCCAATGCCAATCAAGCTGCACGGTGCTGAGCTGTGAGCACAGGTCCCACTAGAGGACGTCAGACCCTCATGCTACGCTCTCGATGTCTGTTTATGACTGTATGGTCAGAAACATGCACTAAAGTAACCTGCTGGAGGTCGTTTTGTTATTCCTCCTCGGACAAAAGAGCAGGTACCAGTCCTGTTGCTGGGTTTTGCCCTTCTACGTCCCGCTCTCTTTGTGTCCTTTTTCCCCAGTGTCTCCTCCATGCTCTTAAAACTGTGCTGGGAGACACACCAAACCAAACTTGCAAAGATATGAATGAATTTGCCATCTTGAAGCAGCAGGATGGTCTGTGAAGCCTGATTGGGTTACAGGTACTGCCTCAAGCTACAGACGGTGAAGAGGACCCCAAAAAATCCCAAACTAAAAACGTATCAATCAGGAAGAAAAAGGAGAGAACAAAGGTCCATGGCCACCACCAGCAAAATCATTCAGTTTTTGGAGTTGTCTTACTGTTGCCTCTCCAGTGCACTTGTTACCGCTTCCATTTGACTTGGTGTTAAACGGTTATATTGTTATTTTTAGAATTAAAATAAAAAAATAAGTTTATCTCTTCTATATAATCACACTCTCTCTCTCATACATGCATTTTATATATTTTATGTTTACACATACATACACATATGCATGCATACACGAAAAAATACATTTCACACAAAATTATATTTTTGTTTTTCACACACACATACACACATGCATATATAAAATCAGAAAGATGCCTCTGTACCAGATGCTTTTTTAAAATATTGTCATTTAAAATGCACATTATGGCAATCCATCTTTCTATCTAGTATATCAAATTTGGAGGTTCATATCTTTTCCCCCAAAAAAATATCTTCATCTTCACACACTTATTCCTGGCATTTTTGCAAGATATTCAGTCATCTATATTTTTTCTTTAGAGACAGATAGACAGCACCGAGTCAGTATCTCCCTCTCAAAGTCTAAAGATCAAAGCATCTCTCATCTTGTCCTTCTCAAAATCTGAAAATCCAACGTGCCTTTTTTCCGCCAGTCGCACAAAGTAACAAACGCTAGCCAGCATGCTCGGTCCCAGGATTACGATCCTTCCAGCATAATCTGTCCATCTTTTTAAGCAAATAGCGTGGCCTTGCATAACCGAGGAGAACTACGGGCGTAGATCGTTCTTGTTGACCCGATGAGGATGTTTAAATGCTAAGCTGGATGGGATGATGGGCCCTGAATCTATTTGCCAACTTCAACTGCTAGTTTGACCTTGCAGTGTTGACCCATGTTGGAAATTTTTTATTTTTTTTTGTGCTTCCTTCAGGCACTCTTGAATTTAACACAGGTTACTTACATGTATCTCTAGGCCAGTTTTCAACAATAATCACCCAGAACTTGCAGTTATGCTATATGTAAATGTAATATTATCAACGCATCCAATTTGGTTAAATGGCGTAGTGTAGGCGGCTGTTTTGATCCTTGTACCCACAACACTTACTTCAGACTTTGGGCACTTATTGTGTTAGTTTGGCTACCCAGTGTTTCTAAAAACGTCACAATGATAGCAGTGTGAGTGTTTGGTATGTATCTGATTGATCTTTGTCAGCCAGGGAAAAAATGACAAACCGCTATCATGTAGTGTGTGTACCTGCTTCATACTTGTATGGAAATTACTGCCAGATATCTAGATCTAAAGTGAAGCATTTAAATATTCAAATATGGATCGAAAACAATTTGCAGGCATTACTTTGCATAGAGTGTTATTTGTTGGTGTGGAGTGTGTTGGAACAAAGAGCGAACACAGGCCGGTGGGAAGCAGAAACGGATACGACCATTTCTCAGAATAGTGGGAGATAAAGGTGTTGAAGTGTTGAAGCTGCATAGAAATACTGGTAAGTTCTTTTATGAAAAATAGTTAAAGTATTGACTTGTGTTTTAAAACAATGGATAGTGCATTTTGGTGTATATATTCTTAAGACTATGTGGAGTTTTAAGTAAGTTGGAACTTAATGGAGCAAAGATGTAATTGTCATTATTTACTGACCCTCGTGTCATTCCAAACCTGAATGATTTGCTTTCTTTCTCAGAAAACAGATATTTTGTTCACACAATGGAGTGTTTAAGAGTGACAAAATATGCAAAACTACCATAAATTGTCAGCTTTTTAATCGTTATTCACCGAAAATCTTGACATCCTCCCTAGCTTTTCTTGGAGCATTCACAAGAGTATCAGCAATATTAATTTCCTGGATGATTCTTTTAAATTAATCCATCAATGATTCGTTCTCAAATTAAAATGTTTTGTTCTAGCATTAATCTCAATGACTCAATCCGGTTCTAGTGGTTAATAGATTACGTTTAAATGTGCTTAAATGTTTCTCACACAAAGAATATCAAATTAGTCATACTGTATGGGTAACTGAGATTTTGTGTTCTTTTTCAAAGCTTGAAAGTCCTTTATTGTAATTGCACTGGCAGATCTGACCAGTATAGACTTCAGAATCAGAAAGAAAGCGTGTCATACAAGTTTGGAATGACATGAGGAATAGTAAATGATGACAGAGTTATCGTTTTTGACTGAACAAACCTGCTTTAGAGTTATCCATATTGCTGCAGAGCTGAAATTGGCCCTCAAAACATCATAATTTCTCCCCACATTTCAACACAAAAGACTCTATTGTGGCCATGCTGTGCTGATGTTTATTTAAAGTCTCCTCTCTCACAGTAACGTACGTTTCACCCAAAGAAAACACACCACTCCCCCTCTTCGCCGTGTATGTGAGAGTGTGTGTCCGTGAGTGGGAGGGAAAGAGAGGGGGAGAAAGGAGAGAAAGAGTGGAATAAATTAAGAAACATCAAGTGGTGATTTAGTAGGAGAGATAGAGACAAGACAGACTGTGCTGTGGATGGGATGGATAGACAGGAGAAATAGAGGGGTTAGGAGAGGGAGAAAGACTGGGGAAAAAAACAGACTGGCTGAATGTTTGACAGGGTTAAACAGAGTGAAACATTACCAGAGAAATCTAAGACATCTGTAGCTGGTATCAGCAAGAGCATTAATTAGGAGGAATCAGCGGTTTTTAATTCTTTTCTAGGTGCTTTGCAATAACGTAGAGATGAATAATTGAAGGAAAAGAGCTGCATTAGAACACTGTTTAAAGCTAATGTCATAGTCCAGCCACTTGATTTAACCATTTATCAACTTAATTTCAATGAAATATTTGTACTTGTGTCTTGCTGCAGAAGGTATTTCTTATTTGGAATAGACTATAAACCGTATGTTACAATGTTAATAAGCATAAAAAGTAGGTTGAAAGAGAAACTTTTATAGATTTTAAAAAACATTTTCTAAAGAAATGAGTCTTGGGGTGTTTTTGTTAGTCTGTTAATTCTGTAACATAATCGCTGCTTTATTTAAGGTGCCGTTCATGCCCATAGCACAATTGGTCAGGACTAATTGCATATTGAGGCTTGGCATAGAGGTTGAGAACATCCCCTAACCCACAAGATGAACAATAATCATAGTGATTTAGCCTGCAATGGACTTTTGGAGGTGACTAATCTATCCCAAGGGGGTGTACAGTATGTATTTTTATTTTTACGGTGTGAACCAGTAAGATCTGAATAGCATGTTCAATAGCATTGGAATTGGCATCCAAATTAGGTTTTAATTTATTCGTGTAATCTATGATATTGCCCAGCACGTCAGTGAGTTAACTAATAAGATTTGATTGTGCTGGTCTCGTGACGTTTGTCAACTAACCAATTTTACAATAATTTCCGCAGCGTTTACAGCACAAGACTGTATATATTGTTGTTTTGTTAACCGCATACACCAATAACGAGGGAAGGCGTAGATCTCGATTTGCTCTTTTTAATGCGGTTTAAAAAATCCCCCATCAGCTCTACTGATCATTCCTTTTGTTGAATAATTGATTTTTACTTGCTTTTTGAGTAAAATTAATATCTGATCAAATTAATATTAACACTGCCTAAAATATTTATGACGAATGATAAAACGTTGAACTATCTGCAGGATGATAAATGGCAAGAAAATTCCAAATTAAGACGGAGCCATTAGTCTGTTTTTCATCTCGAGTTTAAGAAATAAATTAGAGAATTATTTTTCCAGCTACTTGCAAAGTAGACCAATTGGGCAGTACAAGACTTAAAAGAAGTTTGTAAGGAGGGGGAGATGACTTTTGATGTTTTCGCAGATTGATAACTTTTGATGTGTTTTTAAGTTGTCAGCAGTTTGTTGCAACTAGGTGTTTTTGATAGATTTGCAATTTGATGAAACGATAAAATTAGGGTTTTGCACTTCTGTCTGTGGTTTTAAGGTTTGTGTTCAAATGTAAAAATGACTGAAGGCACACATCATTTGGAAACGTAATTTACTCATAATGGCAACCAAGAGTTAACTCTTGAGAGAATTTTCTGTAAAAACCAAGGTTAGATGGCATTGTCACCCATATGCTACAATGCTACGGGGTACATCGAGATAAACCAAACCGATAATGTCCCGGGGAGGCATATTCAAATCAAAAAGTCAACCTAATGCGATGCGCAGTTAATGTCTGAGATGTTTTGAGATCTAGCCGTTTTAGCCAATGTGTAATTTTAAAAGGTTTTGCCTCTTGTGGTACACCCAGAAATAAAAATATAAAATGTGAACAAAATAGTTTTTTGATTGGAATTATGTGTTATTGTACAATGTGATTATGTACATGTTAAAAACATCCTGTTTCCATGACTGTTTGAATGGAATTTATTCATTTATGGTTCTGCAGCTCTCACTGTGGATATTTTTGCATAACAATGTCTTGTCGGAATTAAATATTCATAGTTATCTGAAAACAATCCGTGGTTTGGACTGAAATGATAGTTGCTGTAATAAATATAGTCAGTTGTAATGATAGTTCTGAATTTTAATGCCGGTTTATGAACATAATAAAGGCGACATGAAAGACTTGCCATTCAATATCAGATAGCCAAGGAGAAGCAAATGATTTCAAATATTTGATATTTAAATTATTTTCAAATGAACAGAGAAGTGAGCAGAGAGAAGGGTGAGGAGTTTCCCCCGGTGGTCCTTCGGGGGCTTTGTTTCTATGGTGTCGCTCATTAGCGTAGCGAGCCCGTAGAACCGGCACGCACACACAGAGCAGAGGCCCTGAGCGTGCCGTCGACATGCGTGCGCTCTCTCTTTGCGGGAAGGCTGATCGAGAAGCTGTCCTGATTAAAATGACAATAGTCTAATTAACTCGACCTCTGTGTCAGTGCACAAAACAGTCGCTTGGCCTGCCAATTCCCTTTTTTCGCACTATTTCTTTGTCTCCCTGTCCAGAAAGGAGAGATTTTCTCCACTCGTCGTGGCGTGGTGCGCCAAACCATTTTAGAGTTGCGCTAATGGCAATTATTTTCATAAGCTAATTAAATTCAAGGCCTGCTCTGTGTTTCTGGACAGGGACTTAACTTGGGGCTAGCGCTACAAGCACCTTTAAGTAGCAGTCTGTTAGTAATTGAGAAAAAAGGGATATACTTCTAAAATGTTTGCGTTTTTATCTGATTCTAATCTCAAATTTGTGAAATTGCTCATTTTAGGCAGAGCCAGGGTGACTTAGCGGCCTAACCTCCCTCACCCCGTTTTTCCTCCATCCCTTTCCAAAGTCAGCGAGAGAGAGATAAAGAGGAACAGAGATGCCAGACGAAAGGAAAGGAAACCATTTCGCTGACAAGTAGAAGAACACTAAGCCAGATAACGGCAGATCTTTTAAAGCTCTCAAACAGACACCATTCTGAAAGTTGTATTTTCCTCTTGCCCCCGCAATCTGTTGCCATTATTCGATTGGTTAATCTCATCTGAGGGCGGAGAAGAAAAAACAAGTGGAAAAAAAAGAGAGAGAAGAAAAGAACCGCTTAGATGAGTGGAGTGGAAAGTGCTTTCAGTTCTATTATCCTTCTTTTGGTGATTGCGGCCCATAGGGAGATAATTACGCTTTAGTCTTGAGTTAATGAAACGAAAACTTTCTTTCTTTTCTCTCGGCTGAAAAGGAACGGTTGATCTTTTGTGCCACTATCTGAAGACATCTCCCACCCTTGACAGGGGCACATTGAGGATGCGTTTTGTTTTAGGCTGAAAAAGCCCCCCCCCCCTCCTCTTACGCACACACTTGGGCTGTCAGTTGAGCAGCGATATGACACATCCTTCAGCATATTGAGTTGCCCGTTCCTCTCGCTTCAGAGGCTTTCCCCTGTAGCTCTGCTGCTAATAAAATACACCAAAAAAACAAAAAACAACATATAACACATAGCCCTTACTCAGGAGCTCAAAGCAAAAGCACTTTTTTGATGCAATACAATAATGCAATTTTGATTCAGCTCGCATCTCATCAGCAAACATGTATGTTTTTTTTGTATTGTTAAATGAAAAACTGAAGCTTGTAGGAAAATGTGTAACTATAAAACATAATCAGGCTTAAATTTATTTAATTTTAAAGCTTGGAGAAACTGGAATGATCAGATGTAATTCTTTCTAAATAAATGTGTAAATTGTTATAAATTAATGCTGGACTTTTTGTAGGAGAACTAAATGTATTATAGTAAGTAAATGTTTTTTTTTTAATCCCAAAAGTCAGTGGAATTATAAGTGATTGTTTCATGTAAAATGTAAACGTAGGAATTAAAAAATTTAGCTTCAACATCAGTTACTTCTAGTAATGGTAACAATCACAATAATAGTAGTCGTTGTTGTTAGATTGAAGTCATCATCATAATTGTGGGACAGTTTTTTATTTTATTTTATTTTTTTATGTGGAATTTGTGGAAATTGCAGTTTTGAATCCTGGTCATGTCACAATTGCATTCTTGCCCTCTCTGTATTGTTAAGAAAAAAAATCTTGCAATAATATTTGAATCATTAAATAATAAAGTAGAATAATATCATTGAGCTTCTCCCTAAACATTTTTGGTGCAAGTTTGTGTTTGTGCACCATCCCTGTTCACATCTGGTGTGTGAGGCTTTAGGGTAGTCTTGACCCCTCCTCCTCCTCGTCCTCACATTTCATCATCTGTTCTGCAGCTCTCCACTTCTCACTCACTCGTTCTTTGGCCTTGCTGAATCCATCTGCTGTTATTATTTGCCTCTGATAATTGGCTTGAACAATGGAATGCCTGTGTGTCCCCCTCGCCTTTGAAACAAGACACCCTGTTTATTTTCTGGAGGTCCTGTCTGAGCTCCCTCTGTTTTTTTCCCTTTCTCATTCACCTCATCCGTCAACCCCGTTCTCTTCCCCTTTTCTCTCCCCATCTTTCTCTATCTCTCCTCCGTAGTTTTTTGGCTCTGCTCTTTTTAAGCGAGCTGTTAAAGTCACACATGGGAAAGTGTTTTTGAATGAGTGTCAGGCTCGGGATTCTTTGCACGAATGAGTCGTGATTACTCGGCTTACTGTCGATCATGTGACTTTGCATCTCTCAACAGCCACTTTAAGGTCGAGGGAGAGTTGCCAGAAGAAAAAACATAACATTATTGAACTGCACTGTCCTTTTCACCTCCACCTTTGTCAAAAGTTGCTTTTATCTCCATATGAATTTGTAAGGTTTTACAAATAACACAAAGAACCTAAGCTTGTAAGAAAATTGGAAACATCAGGTGCAGGAATCAGATGCAAACAAAGCAGTATTTATTTTAAGAACTGAAGCTTATCACTCTTATAAGAAAGGATTCTTTATAGAATCTTAAATGGTTCTTTCAGTTGCTTCATATATAGAACATTTTAGGAGTTCTCATAATGGCATCATTATGGATTTAGTTGTAATAAAAAAGGTTTGTTAATTTTTATGAAGACATAGTTTTCAGTATAAATAATTGAAAAAACTTTAAAATGAAAGGATCACACACAAATTTTTTCTGTATTTATAACTACTTCTTTTTTTTTGGCATAAAGCTTTCTTTAACATTGAGTCAAGAATCATGGGGAGTGTAGAAATTGAAACTAAGATATAATCAACCTTAATTTTCTTTTTAGAAATTTAGAATATTAAGAACTAATTTTCCAAAAATTAAGCTTTTTGGAAAAAAACTTATCATATATTTAATTTATTTAATTTTTATTTTTTTGTTTCAATTCAGTGCAGAACTTTTTGTTGGAGGAATGGAATGAAATATATTTGAACATTTTCCAATAAATTACAAAATAATAATGCACTTACTCCTTTGTGGATCATCAAACCAAACATTGAGTTGATCTCCACTGTTGTCCATTCTTCCTCAGCAGTTTGATTAAAGTAGTCCAGGGCCAGAACGGAACAGGTATGCGTTTCCCAGCAGTCACTGGTACGATCGGTGCCAGCCCTTCATTTGCTGACTGTTTGTGTTTATGCAAACTGAGGCCCTCTTCCTGCATATTCAATCTTCGACTCTGGCTTTTGTTGTGTTTAGACCACATACCTCCAGCCCCCGAGACGAGAGTGCATGTGTGTGCGAGCCAGAGAGCGCAAACGGGGCAAGGCTGTCGGTTGCACACTGCTCACACCTCACTTACAACTTGATAAAGAGGCAGCTGGTGAAGAGAGGACTTTTGTTATAGTGTGAATCAAAGTGTGGGACGCTGGAATTGTTTGGATTTGGTTTGCGGAGCACTGGGTTATGTTCATGGGTGAGTGTTCACAGACTTTAAGCGATGCGTTTATTCTCCCTCTTGCTCACTGAGCTAAAAATGCCACTCTCTCGCTCTCTTTTTCTGAGCAAACCAGACGGTATCTGCCTCCACTCTCTCCTGTCCAATTAGATCTTTCTCACAAAAAGAGAACCGAATCTGTATTGGGAGATTTTGCTCTTTCCTCAGTCACTACGCTTACTCTCTGTCTCTGCATGGGGAAATGGAATTTGTGGGTTATTGATATTAATAGTACACAGGATCTGTGGTCAAAGGAGAGAAGAGAATGGATGAGAAAAGAGAGAGAGAGGAAACATTATGTCAGAGGGGCTATAAACTATGGTTGTGATCAAGAAATGGATCTTAAAAATGTGTGACATGAATAAAAAAAATTGGTGTTTAGGAAAACTACAAAGTTTTGCATCAAGCCCTATTTTGTTAATATTTGAATGACTGCTAATATTTTATACAACGATAAGTTCAGCAGTTTTGCCTACACATTATGCAGTACATCAATTATTCTTCTCAAGATGTTGGTGTTGACAGAGGGCACTGCATAATCAGAATGGTTAAGAATGTGTAAAGTATGATTGTGATATGAGTGATGGACATATAATATTGTTCAAAGGTTTGGCGTCAGTTAAATCTCTTATGCTCACCAAAGCTGCATTTATTTGATCAAAAATACAATCAAACCTGAAATATTGTGACATTTTTAAAGAGAAATTTACATTTAAATTGTTCAATTAGGGAAGTTATTTATTCCTGCAATGGTAAAGCTGATTTTCCAGCTTCATTACTCCAGTCTTTAGTGTCACAGAAATCATTTTAATATGCTTTTTTGGTGTTCAAGAAACATTTCTAATAATTAGCAATAATAAACTGTTGTGCTGCTTAGTATTTTTATGGAAACTGATGCATTTTTTTTTTTTCGATGAATAGAGAAGTATCAATTAAGTTATGAATGGAAAAACCATTGCTTATGAAGGCTATTGTGTAAAATGACTATTTATTTGTTTAAATTGAGAAATTCTGTGTACATATGTTATATATGTACAATAATAATGATCAACAATATGCAAGCAATCCTGAAATTGGCAGCAGCCATTAAAAAATTATTCATGTATATTTTCTGTTTTCAAATTGACATGTTCTAGTTTTTTTTGTTGCATTTTGTGTAAATGTATTACACGCAAGTACAGTTATTTTACATTATATTTATGTGATTAAGTTGTATTACATGTAACATTGCGGACCCTATCCTCTAGATATCTGTTTTGGCAATGGTCTTTAATTAAACTAATTAAATTATAATTACATTTCTAAAGATACCATTGCATAACTGGGTTAAAACCCACAGTGACCAGTGTTAAAACTTGTACCCTTGGGCCTGATTGGGAGAGAGTAAAAGAGAATGAGAAATCACTCTACAGCAATACAATTATTTTATTTAAATATTATATAAATAAAATAATTTATGAGTTATTGTAACTCAATCATTGTAACTTGTGTTTAAATATATATTACAATGATTGAGTTACAGTAACAGACTGGAAGCTTTCAGGGTGGTGCTTGAATCATTGTTCTTCCTCTGTTAACCATGGTTACCTGCAAGGAAATGCATTCAGTCATCATTGCTTTGCACAAAAAGGGATTCACAGGCAAAGATATTGCTGCTAATAAGATTGCACATTAATCAACTATTTATTGGATAATAAAGAAGTTCAAGGAGAAGGGGTTCAGTTGTTGCGAAGAAGGCTTCAGAGCACCTTAGAAAGTCCTGAAAGCCCCAGGACTATCTCTTAAAGTTGATTTAGCTATGGGATCGGGGCACCACCACTGCAGAGCTTGCTCAGGAATGGCAGCAGGCAGGTGTGAGTGGATCTGCATGCACAGCGAGGTGAAGACTTTTGGAGGTTGGCTTGGTATTAAGAAGGGCATCAGAGAAATTCTGAAGGAAAATCAAAGAAAATCTTGTCTGGAGAAGTAAAGGTGAGCGCAACATCAGTCAAGTGTCATGCCAATAGTAAAGCATCCTGAGACCATTTATGTGTGGGGTTGCTTCTCAGCCAAGGAGTGGGCTCACTCACAATTTTACCTAAGAACACAGACACTAATAAAGAATAGTACCAAAACATCCTCCAACTTTTACCAACCATCCGAGAACAGTTTGGTGACAATTAATTTTCCAGCGTAATGGAGCATCATGCCATTAAACAAAAGTGATAACTAAGCGGCTCGAGGAACAAAACATTGAAATGTTGGTTCTAAGGCCAGGAAACTTCTCAAAACGCTGTCATTAAGTCTGTACTATGAGTACATGAAAAAAATCTGAGACTATATCCAGAAGAACTGCAGTTATGTCTCCAAGATGCTTCCCAAGCTCCCTGAAAAATTATATGCAAGAAAATGCAATAAAATGAATTTGTGAGATGAATTTTGAAAGCATCCTCCCATTACTGAATTATTACAACTTTCACACAGTACTATAGCTTTGCAGGTATGTTTCATAAAGCGTCTTGAGATGTTGCAACAGTTCTAGTCTGTATGAGTTTTTTTCTGTTGCTTCATGTAATCCCAGACAGATTTGATGATGGTGAGATCAGATCTCTATGTGGAGCACCGGCTATTGTCAGACTCCTTGTGCATACAAAAATCTCACCAGATTATAATATTATTGGCAAAAGGAATGGTTGGAAATGTAACTATATTTCCAACTAACACACTACAGTAAAATATTGAATAATTGGCATTAAAAAAAATTATATATAGATGTGGATATAGATGTATATATGGATGTAGATAGATGTAGATAGATGGATAGAATCTCCAATTACAACAAAAAAGAAAGAACAGGGACGTGTTCCAAAAGAAAGAAAACAAGTGCAGCTTTTTATTTATCTTTTGGATGATTTCATTAGAATGTGTTTTGAAAGTCTGGCTGGGCCATTTCTGGTATCCAGAGTGAAAGAATGCTCTATTCAGCCCGTGCTCTTGCCTGTTAACATTTAAATAGTGTAAAGAAATGCACTGCCTTGTTTGTTTTGGGATAGGAACGAAATACCGCTGCCTTGGTATTAAGACTGTGAAAGCTGTGTGTGTGTGTGTGTGTGTGTGTGTGTGTGTGTGTGTGTACTCTGTGTACTTTGTTCTTAGCTCAGCAAAACGTGAGGGCAGGTCCGAAAAAATGTCTAGACTCAGACAGCCTGACAGTCAGCAGACTATGTACCGACTCTGCTCGGCCTCCAGAAGCTCAAGTGACCCACGTATAAGCCAAGATAAATTAGGTTTTTCGTCTGTTTGCATGTCGGAAACCACTGTTGTTTACACGAACGTGGACGTGCAAAACAATGGGCGAAGCCTGCTTGTAAGCAAATTATAAAAATGACTTTCAGGTTTTTGGGAATAGTTGAAATGAATCAGGTTCTGGTGAGAGAGTGAGTGGGAGAGAAAGGGAGAGAGACCTCTGTTCAGTCACCTTTTTGTCAGGCTTTTGTAAACAGCTGCATTTGTCTCAAAGTGAGTCATGCAATTTTCCTGTATTTCAGAGCACAGACAGTGACTTGGAAAATCATGTGCACACACCCTAAAAACAAACACAAATGGACTCAATATAGATATCACACTCGCTCTCTCCCGCTCTCTCTCTCTTGCTCTCTCTCGCTCCTTCGCTCTCTTTTATTCTCTCTCTCTCTCTCTCTCTCTCTCTCTCTCTCTCTCTCTCTCTCTCTCTCTCTCTCTCTCTCTCTCTCTCTCTCTCATCAAACCTGTTGATTGAGTTTGAATATGTGCTTGCATAAGATTTTAGAACAACGTATGATATCTGTAAATAATTTTTGTCTGTTCCTAAATAAATTATAAATTATATTAGGGCCTGATTTCACAGACTGGGCTTGGATTAAGCCAGAATTAGGCTTTAGTTAATTTAGGACATTTAAGTAGCTTTATATTATAATATTATATTAAGCTTTTATAAACCTTTATAAACCTACCTTAGAAACATTACTGTTATGACTCTTGAGACAAAACTATGGAAAATTGCTTAATTTAATCATGTTAGATTTATTAATACAAAATCCTGCTTACGAGTTTGAATCAAACTGGATATATTTCTACTATTATATAAATCTTATTATTTAATTGATCAATTTATTTTGGTTGTTGAGTGGTATGAGGGTGAGTAAATGACAGAATTCTCATTTTTGGGTGAACATTTCTTTTTAAGAGTTTTACACACACTTTTGGCACTTTATCAGAGATACAACACACCTACAATCATGTCAAACCAGCTTGTTAGAGGACACTGGATAAATTTAGTTCCTTGACCAATAGGGGAGGAGAGGAACTGGTCACAGCCTATGAGCTACACTCAAAGGCTGCATAAATTAATATGCTAATAAGCAGGAATGTTCATTTATGACCCCACTGCAGAAGTAGCCACAGATATGCTATTTAAGCGTTTGCAAACCGATTAATGGAATGGCTTTGCTTGGTGGTAAATATTCATGTGCTCTTGTGATTTTGGTGAAGTGAGGAATGAGATGGTCCATTAGATGGACTGAAGAGGCGTTCATAATGACCACCAAGGCCTTTTCCGTTAGGATTGGCTTGGTTTAAGCCAGGAATTGGCTGGAGTGTGTGTTATTCAACAGCCTGCACGATGTAAATGTGGTTGTATAAGAACAACATTCAGATCATTCTCTTCAGGTCTGAATTTTCAAATGAGATTGTTGATATTCATGTGCATGCTATCATATTTAGCCATTGTCATGCATGATCAGTGTTTTCTGGTCATATAAATGTTTGCGATTCTTCGAAATCAAATGCAATTACTAGTAAGGCAGCGATATGTACATTTTTGGCCGAAAACTGATCATTCTTTGTATTTCAAAGCTAATAACCAGTTTATTGGTCACTAAATCCCCTTTTCTGGATTTTTTTTGTTGCTGTAGATCCAAAACCTATATGAGAGTAATCGGATATTTATGCAACATAAACATAATATTACAACTTATATGTGCACAAAATAACAAGTAAATGCACAAGTAAGCTTGAAATGTTACTTAGTCAGATCTTATAAAACTCCTCTTGTAGATGCGGTCTTCCCATATTATACACTCTCACACAGTACTATGCAGAAGTCTTAGGCACAGTACTTTTTTCAGCCCCAAATAAAGGGTTTTAAGCCAGCTATTTCTATCTTTTTCTGTAGTGTGTCAGTAGGAAATGTCATTTTACATTTCCAAACATTAATTTTGCCATTTATTGTAATAATCCAGTGTGATTTTTGTATGCACAAGGAGTTTGACAACAGCCGGTGCTCCACACGGAGATCTGATCACACCAGCATCAAATCTGTCTGTGATAACATGAAGAAACAGAAGAAACCGATACAGAATAAGTCCAGAGGAACTGTGGCAACGTCTCCAAGACATTTTAAGAATCCTTCCTGCAAAGCTACAGTACTGTGAAAAGTTTTAGGCACTTGAGGATGCTTTCCAAAACAATGTCATAAATAGATTTTATTTATCAATTAACTTCTGTTAACAAAATCAAATATATTCTTGGTGGGACTGCCATTTTGCGTTTCAAACAGCTTTTGTCCTCTGTATACATGTGCTCAGGTAGATTTGGCGGTTGGTTTCTTCAAGTGATTTGGAAAGACTGACATACTACTTCTGGATTTAGCCTGTCTCAGTTTCTTTAGTTTCTTCATGTAATCACAGACATACTCTGATGGTGAGATCAGATCTCCATTTGGACTACTTGTGCATACACAAATCTCACTGGATTATTACAATTAATGGAAAAAGGGATGTTTTAAAATATAAACTAATATCTCCTATAGACACACTATAGTAAAAGATCGAAATAGCTGGCTTAACCTTTTTTGGGGTGAAAATACTAACGCGCCTTAGACTTTTGCACAGTACTGTATATATCCACAAAATAAACAATGACAACTTAGTTGCACAAAAAAAGGTATACGTTGTGCATCCGTAGCAATTACCTTAAATGGATTATTCTTTTAATTTCTAATTTTTATTTTAATAGATTATTCTTGTCCCAGGGTGTAAATCTTAATACATCATGAAATTAAACAAATTTTAATATAAATTTCAGTTTTTATAAATTGTGGGATTATTTCCTCCACACTCCACATCTTTTTCCTAACATATTATTATTATTATTATTATTATTATTATTATTATTATTATTATTATTATTGCAAAAGTTTGGGTACTTAGTTACAAGGAGACAGCAGTGACAAATGTCTCTCAATATACATTTGTTATCACTAATAACAATACAAAATGTTTCTTTAGCAGCAAATCGGCAAGAAAACAATTAAAAATCTAAGAAAATGTCACTTTTGTGCAATTATGCAAAAAGTGTCAATATATGATGTAATTGTCTTTTTAGTGCGGTCTATTTACATATTAAATTAGCCTTTGAAACACTGCAATGTTGAAAAAATAATTTCCACCTCAGAATAAATGGTAATTTTTGAGATGTGGCATTGTTAGACAAAGTAGTGAGAAATCAACAGGGCCAAAATTGTCTAGAGTTGAAGAAACGCAAGATTGTGATTGTGATAAATGACCGTATTTAGTCCGTGTGCTCATTTAGTTGTCTCTCTTGCCATGTCTCCTCCATAACACACCCATGAAGCCGATCATCTCAGCAAGTTCCCAGAGCACCAGAGTGCCGGTTCTTTTGCTTCTCCAGCTGGGTCTAGCGGTATGAGTGCATTTATTCACTCCCCACGCCTCTTGCACCCGCTGCTCAAAACCCTAGCATTACCTCCGACTTCATGCATTCCGTCTGGACCGTTATCGATTTAGTAACACATTACAGGGCTAAAAACTAAAAGGTAACTGCTGTTGCGCATCTCTCCCCCCCACTCCCCCCTCTTCCCGTTCTCAATGCAAAACATTTGTCTAAATGAGCGTTAGGCATTTCAGTAAACTCATTTAGCACCTGAGACCTTAGCAGGTGATTTGAATAAATGATGTTTAGCTTTTTAAGCTGAAAAATTCATCACCTGTCACCACAAGCTATTGATTCATAACAGCAGGGATGACATGTTAATTGAAGTCTAATGAATTGGAATGGGAGAAAATGGAATTAGCACAAGATACGTGGAAAACTGATTCGGTCCTGGGGATGACTGGTGTTTGTAGTCATTTTTAGTTGCTAAGTAAATGCTGACCACCCACCTTAACAAGGGTGTTTAACAGATAATTGATGCAGAGGCATGGATGAGCTGTACCAATGTGTTTTATCTGTGCTCACTTTACTTGAGATAAACAGAATCACTCTGCTCAAACGGCCAGCCACTGTTTTGACTGGCAAATGTAAACTGCATATTTTTTCACGTTCGGCTAAGCTTTCATGCTTTTATTCAAATGCCCAAGGGATGTTGGCCTACAGTATCTTTCTCAGTAGTGTAGTGTGAGAATATGCTCTTATATTTTTCGAGAGTTGAGATCGTAAATGCAAGCTTGTGAACTTTTTGCATTTTCAGCTTTTAGGAGGAGGTGCTTTATCAAAAAATCGTACAGTGATGGCGTCAGATGGGATGCTGGGATACAATACTGCGATACTTTAAAAATGAAACGTGTACAAAATACAATGGTAGTCAAATTAGTTACTTTTTTGATGTGATGTATAGTATGGTACTGAATTGTCACTATATGTGTGTGTGTCTGTGTATATGTGCGTATGTATATGTTACAATTCATTACCATAGTATACATTTTATGTGTATGTATATATACAGTCTATGTGTGTGTTTCAAGGTGTTACGAACCATTCAAAAGTTGGGTATCAGGGAGATTTTCTTTAAATTTAACAAAAGTGCATGTTTATAATGTTACAAAAGTTCCTATTTAAAAAAAAATCTGTTCTTTTTGAACTTTCTATTTATCAAAGAGTCCTGAAATCTTGGTTTCCAAAAAAAAATATTAAGAATTGTTTTTAACACTGATAATAAGAAATATTTCTTGAGCATTAAATCAGTGTATTAGAAAGATCACGTGGCACTGAAGAATGATAATTTAACTTGCATAAATGGAATAAATGGCATTTTAAAATAATATAAAAAACTGTTATTTTAAATCGTAATAGTACTTAACAATTTTATTGTAATTTCATAGTATTTTCAATCAAATAAATGCAGTTGTGGTGATCATAAGGGACTTGCCTACCAAAAACGTTTGTATGATAGTGTTTGTCCAAAATATATATTACTTTGATATGTTTTGTTACTTGTTTTGGTACCTAATCCGTTTTTGCAGCAGGTGTAGGATAGAGTATAGCGCTACTGTTGCTTGATATAAAGGTAAAGTTGTTATGGTTAGATAATCACTCATTTCTATATTGTAGTTCATGGTTTAGTAATGCTGTGGATATAAGTGAGTTTTTCTGCATCTCTCAAGTTTTGTTTAGTAGATGATGTACTTCTGAATGTCCACGGTTGAATCCTCATTAGTTTGTCTGCACCATCACAACTCCAAAATGGCTTACTTTAATGTCATTTTGTAAACACAGAGATGACAGATGGTTTGTGACAGCTGCAGTAATTTTACAGCTACAGCCTTTTCTGTGTGTTTGTTGTCTCTGCAGGGCAGGGAGGTTAAACGCAGCGCTGGAACTGAAGACGGACGCAAATAAGCAAGTCCTTGGATAAGGTAAACAAATGATTACTTATTAGACTCCAATGGTGTGTTTGTGTGTGTGTGTGCTGTTGACAGACTAGAAAAGTCAATAATTAACTTTTGAGTTAACAGGAACTACAGCAAGGAAAACTTAGCCATTAACAGCAAAAAGGGTTTATGAAACAATATTTGGTTTCCAAACAGGTTTCCCAACCTGTCTGATTCAGAATGGAACAGCCTTAAGCAGCTGATATGGAGCCAGAGCAAACCATAGCAGTGAAGTAGGGGTATTCATGTACAGTATTAATGCACAGGGTGTGAGATGGACTGTTTTTGTGTGTCTGTGTTTTGTCTCTGACAGTATGGTGGACAAGGAAGGGACTTTCCATCCTCAGCTCATGCTTGGACACATTCACACACACACCCAAAATACGCAAACCTTATTCACTGTTTGATTTCTACTTAGTTTTTCTGTATGTTGTTCTTACTATATTTGTTGGTCACCGTGTGCTGCTCCTTAAAAATCTACTGTACTCAAGTCTCTCATTCTGCATTTTGTCAGTTGAACTCTCGTCATTACACACTACAGACACTGTAAAAATCGTATTATCAGTATGATTGTCTTGCTTTTCAGCAAAATATCCAAATATTCTTAAAACAAATTTACATTTAATTTACATTACAGGCAAAGTTATATAAAACGCTTGTTTTCAGTGAAAATGTCTTGAATAAGACATATTTTTTTCCCCTTGCTTCAAGCCTGACAACATCTTTGGTAGATTTATGCCTAAACTAAATTCACAGCACTACCAAAGTGTTAAGTCTTGCTTTTGAGATTCACGTGATCCTGGTTTAAATTTTATTTTATTTTTTTGCTGTCCGCAATGCTGTCTACTCCAACAATATTAAATGTGTTTACTGGATAATAGGACCACAAATGCAACTAATATTTATTACTAGGCTGCTGACACTTTAAAAATGAATGAAGAGTTTGTAAAAAATAATTAATATATATCAAGCAGTTTAGAATACATTTTCTGAAGAGACTCTATCGCTTTATACGACGAACATATTGAATTTAGGCCTTTTTTTCACATAGAAACATTGATCAGAAAATTTAAGCAGAAGCTCAACCGAACCTGCTTGACGTATGAGAACAAATCTTGATTCTTGTTGAAGCTCAAATGTGCTGCGTAACGTGAAAATGAACCTCAGCACACGTTTTCCTTTTTGGGGGAACTGAAGGATGTAGGGTGTTTGGCCATTCCATATGTCAGTGTTTAAAAACCAGTTAGAGTGCAGAGTTAAAATGATGAATTTCTTTCATTTTTGGATTTTAGAGTTTGATAATTTCATGCACTTTCAAATTTCTTTTAAATTTATCATACACTTTGGTACAGCGCAAAATGACTTGCCTATACATTTGAATCAGTCCACTTTCCTACAGAAATGCACGTTTACGGTACTTCTGTTTGGATTCCTTGTGTGATCTTATCCCTACTCCACCACACTTCTGTAAGTTAAAGTAAGTGTATATCCACTTAAACTCTGAGTACGTTTTCAGAAAGCTAAACAGTAGGGGAAAATATGATATTTGCATGCTGTGTGGCGCCTGCCAAGGGCTAAATTGGAATGCCTCTGAAGATCATACACTTGATTATTTACTTTATTTGCCTCATCCTCTCATTTTACGGCAACCACAAAGATGGAAATTCTGAGGTAACACCAAATGAAAAGTTGTATATTGATGCATGTTAGTGCGCAGAGGTGGATTAGGGTCCATGTAATAGCTCTTCCGAGTACATTTTATTGCTTACTGCAAAAAAAATGTAATTCTGTGTATCAGCATCAGGTTGAAAATTGCTTTGTATTAGCATTAGCATTTGGTAAGCCTCTAATTCCCCTGTTTCTACAGCTGAGTGTGTTTCTATGCATTTACAAGTGCTTCCGATTTGTAGGAGTTCACTTAAATCTCTTTTTCTGCCAAAGCTATGAACATAATAAACAAGCCAGCATGGCTAAAGCGTCACACGGGGGAGATTGCTAACGAGAAAGTTAAATGCTTACGCTAGTCACACAGTTGTTTATGCGCCCGTGTGCATAACTTCACAGAGGAATTTAAGTATGCAGAAATAAAGCGTTTTTACAATTGTAAGAAGGAAAGAATTAGCGTTAGCCTCTTTCTTTTAATCATAAAATTGTCAGCATTTTCTTAGAGTAGTGTGGAAGTGTCAGATGATAATACCCTGCAAATATTGGGTTCAAAACATACTTTTTTTAAATGATTATTTATTATAGTATTTGTACTGTTTTTAACTTGAATATAAACTGTCAAATTTCTGAGGTTGTATCACTTTGATTATTGGAAACAGTCGAGGTGGAATGGATCCAAATGACCAGTTTAAGCTTTTGATGTTTAAAACTTGCTATTTTTCCTTCTTGGTTATTTATTTTATTGTTAGATAATATTTTCTCAAACATATCTAATAGTTTTGTGCCTCCTTTAAAAAAAAAAAAAGTCAAATGATTTTTTTATTTACTTGAAGTGCACTTCTCTGAATGCATATTAGAAAATCACAATTACAAATCCATTATATTTTCATGATATTGATAACTTAATGAATTCTGCTCTCTTAGAGGTGGAAAGGCTTTGATATAGTTGGTCTGCCACTGCGTCGGAGCGAGTCTTCGTGACAGAATCTTTGTACTGAATGGAAGTGATGGCAGTCAGGCAGGCAGCAGTCTCGGCTTCTGTCAGAGGAGTTGTCTTCAGAGAGATGAAAGGGAAATCTGTCCACAAAAACGCTCCGTGAGGAGTGTGTGCTAGAGTGTTTGTCACGTATATCACAACGCTCAGTTTGTCTTCTTTTCATCTAAAGACATTCACTGTTTTTCCTTTTCTTTTTTTGCATCACTTTTCAATTTCTTCAACCAGCTGAAAGGAGATGACCGTATTTTAAATGGGTCAAATTGAATGATAGAATAATTAAAGGTGTTGCTTCCAACATCAAATGTATGCATTTGCTTCTTTTTTTTCTTAAGTTGAGGTTTGGTGTCCCCCCCCCAGCCATTTAGTTTTCTTTGTACTAGCAATGCAAATACACCACATGGTTGAACTCATTTTGGCAAGTTTAAAGTAAAATCATTAGGATATTGTTGATCATAATCAGGTAAGCTGTACATTATGGACTTAGTCTTCCTTAAAAATACACCAATCAAGTTCATAAGTCCTCTCCAAAACTCCAAAAATTCACAGACGTTTAAAGTATACATCTTTAATGACTTACACTGGTTGATGTTTATTGTTCCCAATCTGACATTCTCTATATTCATGGTCATTATCATTTTGGCAGTGCCTCGGTGCCATATTTATTTGAGGAAGCAAAATCCCTTTTAGGGATGAAGCACCTGGGCCTGGCTGCTTAATGGAATAGCTTTAACATTAAGTAAATAAACAGCTTGCATTTGAAAGGTGTGTATGAGAGACCAAGCAAGAGGGGGAGTGTATTTGTGCTTTGGGTAAGAAAGGAGATGCGCCTACTCTGGTTGGTTGAAGTTTTGTTGTGGTTTAATAACTGTAATAAGAATTTGACTTGACTGATTTTTCTTTCAATTAGGATGTGTTCTGGCATGTTTTGTTCAATTAAAACAAACCCTGGTTCGATTGCTCCATTAGTGCGGTTCATTTGAATAAGTGTGAACGCTGCAAATAAGCGAACCGAGGCCCTGAAAAGATGGATCTTGTGCCGCTTCCAAACAAACTCTGTTGCGGTTCGAATAAAATATGACCGCAACGTGGACCAAAAACATAACGTCACAAGACGCGACCCTAATAGGATAAAATGCTCAACCATGCCTGTTTTTTCCCATCATATTGGTAATATAGCATCAGAACCGCGTCTCCTCGCATCAGATCATCATTTGTGTGTGTGACTGAGGGATTCCTGCCGCCGTTTCAGCTCCTACACATTTTATAAGCTCTTCACAAGTTTTCAGTTACCATCATATGCAGGTTATACACATACAACGAGTACATTTAGCCCAGCACACAACATTGTTTTTAATATTTGGCAAGTTCTGTCGCGAAATGTACGTAAAAAAACCCCAGCCAATCAGGTTGTGAATACATCCCTAAGTCCTTTTAGGTTCAGAGTTAAAATGCTCATTTGGACCAGGACTTAAAGTCTCTGGTCCAGACCAAACGAAGCGAACTTCGAAGTGTGAACGTAATGGATGTTTCTTTGAAAGGAAAAGTACTGTACTGATTTCACAGTGGCATGTATTACCAGTGATATTTTTGGACTACTTTTAGATGTTTGTTGAAAGTTTCAAAACTGATTCAAAAATCATAGACTGAAAATTGGTTAAGGGACATGACATTTCATATGGTCAAATATGGAAATAATGATATAAAATTAAACTGTTGGTATGAAGTATAAAAAGCAGTATATTAGAGGTTTCTATCTGAATAATAATATTGCTGCTCTTGTGAATGTGGGATTGAGTATATTTAGATTGTAGGGAGATTTTGATTGTCATTTACTTTATTAGAGTCTGGTAAACTGTCTGCAAACAGTTTGTGGTAATGAAAAGGCCCTTGGTTTAAAAAAAAAAAAAGTCAAGATCCCTTACTTTGAATTAAAATTTAAGTTATCACTTTGCACAGGGGCTGTAATATGTCACTTTTTGGGCTAAAATATTGTATGATATTAAAATTTATGTTATTGCATGGATGAAGTGGCATGCATTTTACTTCTATGGTTAAGCTAAGTTATGGTTAAGCTAATTCAGTGTATATATATTTAAAAAAGTGAATAGTCAAGTTAAAAGTAGATCTGTTTACTGTGTGTTTTGCAGCAGGTCGAGGACTGTCTGTTTTAGTTGTTATTCATAAACATAGTCCTCCCAAGCTCGGGGGAGGATAGAAAAAAGAAAGAAGATGTGAGAGAGAAAAAAAAGAGAAAGAAGTAAAGAGCTTATGTCCAGGACTGAAAACAGGAATGACAAACACCATTAGCTGAAAAATTTCCATCTCATTGCAACTATGTTATTGTTTACTTTAGCATACACGTCCTAATATGGTTTCATCTCTGTTAAAACAGTGCAGAAGGAAGGCCAGGGGCCCTGCCCAGAGTAGAGGCCTTTTAACTGCCACTTGGACAATAAGAAACAAATGTCACAGTCCTTGCCTTTCATTATTACATTATTCAACCTTACCCACGTCTCGGCGCATGATCACTAATGATATTTAGGCTTATTCCCAGGCTGAGTTCTCTTTCTCGCTGTCCACAGCCATGCAAAATTCGTCTTTTTGTCATGAGCTTGCTGAACACCAGTTTGTTTACCAATTTCCTATTGAAACGGGTAGTTTTGGGCATGGCGTATCAAAATAGCCTTTAGTTGGAATTAGTCATGATTTGCTGCTTGTGGACACAAATGAATGTAATTTAATTCAATTTCCCCATTTTATTTTGGCATAATGATAATTGGAAGAAACATAAACTATAAATACATTTTCTAAATTTGTTTAACCAAACTATCATTTATTTAATTTTGTTTTCTTTTTAATTTAATTTTAGCAAAAAGGTAATTGGGACAAAAAATGAAAACAGAATTGTAAAAATGTCTTAATTGACTACATTTATAATCATATTTTTATATGACATTTATAAAGATTGTTTAATATTTTTATAATGGACCAAATTTATAATTTTAGCAATTTAATATTTTCTTGTAAAATGTATTTAATTTTTAGTTATTCTTTTTATGGTTATTTCTTTATTTTTTTGAGTGAAAGATTTTTCCTAAATTCAATCGTAGTTTTCTCTCTGTTCTTTCATCTTGTATCTCTCTCGCTCTCGCTCTCTCTCAGTCTTTTGTTTGTTGTGGTTGCCTGTTCACTGGTTGCCTGTGTTTGTCTTGTTTAGGTATATATCAGCAGGGGATAAGGGTTGGTGTGTTTCAGAACAGATTAGTGCAGTCACAGGTTGTGTCCCTCCTCTCACCGCTGTGCCCTCATACACAAGACTCTTCAAGAGCGATCTGACCAATCAAGCTCTTTTGTTCTCTTCACTGATTGGTGAGTAACTTTAGGACCTCTATTTTGCTTGTGTGTGTAACTTGTGTAAGAATCCTGTCGGTTTAATACTGGTTTTCAGAACACATGGCTTATGTGATTAGTCAAAGAAGCCTTCATCAAAGGGACGATGATAAACCTTAATGCCAAGAGAAATGTCAGGACATGGATACGGGTTCTTTTTGTGTGTTTTTACAGCAGATCCTTCGGGAAATGGCCCTTAAAGGGTAGATCTCTTTACCTCTTCCTTGTAGGTTAAGGATGTGGCCGGCCTCACCTCAATCCTAAAATCCTCATGCTTATGATATTTACTCTGTGTTATCTGCAGCTGTAGATGAATGGCATTCTGGGACATTGAGGAATGTTGAAGGTCAGCCACTGTAACCTTATATCGGGCAGACACTTCAGTGCAGGCTACACGTTATCTATGGGTATATTGTCATAACATGGATTTAAATGGAGATTAGAATTTTGTGGTGTTTTCCCTGCAATTCTTTTTTTCTTTACTTTTAAATGTGCACTTTTTCAATCGATATTTTGTTTTTTATTTATTTCTGTATGCAAATGATCTAAGTTTGTAAGGATAATTTGAAATCCGTCTGTTTAGACAGTAGTAAATCAGTGGCTGTTTTGCTGTGAAATGTTTAGATACCATTTCTTTGATTGGGTTTAGTTGTTGTGTGTAGTGTCGTATGAATGTGGCCACATAGATTGAGTTTTAGTTCCCTTTCTTCTTCTTTTTTCAAATGCTGTCTGGCTCAATACTGCCTAATAAGTGCATAGACAGATAAACTATCGTCACCTCACAGAATGGAGGCGGATAGGACATAAGTAATCCGTATTGATTTTGACATTACAATGTTGTAAGTGATAACTACGTTAACTGGCGCTATAAAACCAAAGCCCTAATTAGGCCGTATTTCATACTAACCATTAGGTAGGCTTTTTAATTCAACGATGATACCAAAGTGATCAATTTTCCCTGTGATTTGTATTTTATAAAAAGCTATGTGCAAAGCCAGCTTTGTCTTTGAGGCAAAAGGGAACGGCATTGTTTTTAATCTCCTGTTAATGAACTTTGTGTGGCTGCTGTTTGCAGACTTCAAGGTCGAATTCGTAGAATGGCTGCACATTTTTTGTAAACATGTTTACATGCAGACATGTCAATACAGTAAATGTGTACAGGCTCAGAGAGGCCGTACCGGTTAACTCAGTGTTGTTGTTTTTTTCCCCTGATAGTTTTAGCACCTTATGCGCACACGAGTCTGTTTGTGCAAACGTCTGTGTGGCCAGGCGCTCATGCACCTGCAAAAATCTATAGTTTCACAACCCCATAATGATGCTTCAGCTCACAATGAGCATCTGTTTGTAATCATGGGCCACAAGTGTTAAAAAAAGAAAAGAAAAAGGCAATGAAAGCAAAAACGAGACAAAAACAAGAAGAATGCTTGAGCACCAGTGGTATTAAATATGAATTAATGGATTGAAGCCTAGACACGGCTGTAGCGACGGAAAAAAACATTAATAAAATTTATGTTGCTGGCACGTAGGTACATTTGGACTTAGTATCCTTTAATTAGAAGTGAGATATTAGCATTTCATAGGGATTTACACGGGGAAGACACTGCCACAGACAGGAGCACTTTCATTCTGCTCTGTTCTGCATGTAATGAGCGGTGTCATTAGTTGATGGAGAGGATTCTGCCCCGACTCTACCTTGAAAGGCACATCATTTACATACTTCTTAGGAATACGGCCTATAATGGATTCCTCAATGAATAAAATAAAATAGCACTTCTTTAAAATTTCAAGAGTAATGTGCACAGGCTCTGATTCGTTTGTTGGTGTGGTTTGGCTTGGTCAATCTCTCGCCCTGAAGGGTTGGTGAGGAGAGATTGACTTATGTCTGAGAGTTAGACTTCAGATTTTGCGTCATAAATTTGGAATGAGATCAATAATGTGGTGACATGAAAGTCTTAAAGCTACGGATCAAAAACGGGGGAACGTATGACACAAACAGTGTTTGTATGATCTGACGAGTCCAGGCTTGATGGTTTTTGTGGGATGATTTGGGTTGCAATGCTGTCGTTTCTGGTGCAGTTTCTTTTGGTAGACGGCAATAGTTAAATGTCATTACTCATGATAATTCGGCTGGAAAGTGGAGGTGTTTTCCTTCCCCTTTCAAATGTAAGTTTATAAGCCCTCAGATGTCATCCCTCCCCCATCTGTCTCGCGTATTACTTTCACCTTTTTTCCCCTCTCCCCCCATCGGCTCAGCAGTGAAGTGATTTTGTATTTTATTGATGAGCTCCAAAGTGGCAAGTGTAGGAAATGGTACCTTTGATCAGAGCGTCTCTAGGAAATAGAACTTGAGGGTGTGAAGTCCGCCAGGTGAGACGTATCCAGCCTCCGTAAGCACCTCCCTCTTCCACCACCCTCCTCCCCCCAAACACATATTTGTCTTGGCTGTTTTCAATCCAAGTTACATGAGCGCCGATTACAGCTTTTCATTAGCGAAAATTGGGTATTTGTTTTAAACTTTAACCAGTCACTTTGATATGCTAATTACGCTGTAATTTAATTTGAGTCCCATAATGATGATGCCGTTATTATGGACATAAATGATGCAGTTAAGCAGAGAGTAATCTCATTTGCATACTGTACATGCCAGTAAATTAAAGCCTTTCCTGCTTGGCTTCAACTTTAATTTTCCACTTCTTTTCACACAGCCTCTCTCCCAGCCCTCCATCTAATAACAGGCCTTTGCTTGTTTGATGTGGAGAGCCGCTGTTACGCTCCAAGTCTAGTCACAATATGTAATACATAAAGGGGGCTCGTTAGCACACTGAGTGTGCCTCTAAGATGCTGCCGTTAATAGAGGAAGAGGTAGGTCTCACTTCGGGCTTTTTTCACAGATACTTGTGCTCACCCCCCCACCCCCCCCGATATTCTTTTCTCCTGGCCATCTTTTTGTCACCTCAGAAAAGAAAAGAAAAAAACCATTAAAGAACTGAAGGTTAGCCGTTCTGTGGCAGGCCCCGTTGTTTTGATCATGGAGAAGACTGATTGGTTAAAAGGGTGATTTGTGTGCCAGTGCATGATTCATGGTCATGGGATGAGCAAGGTGCTTGTGTTTATTAAATCCCTTTTTCCCCATCACGTTTATGTTGACGGCTCCTTAATGCACACGCAGTAAATTATAGTGTCACCGTCTTAATTCTCATAATTGATTTTTCTGTTATATGTTTTTTTTTGTTATATAAATTGCATATAATATATGCGTGTATGTATATGTGTAATATTAAAACTAAATGTATTATTTTTATTTGTTTTAATGGTTATATCGGTTGCTTTGAGCCTCAGGTTTAGTTGATTTATATAACCTTGTTGGAAAACTAACAACAAAAGAAAAGTAATAAGTAAACTTCTTATTCTCTGAATACGCTTGCTTTTCGTAATTTAAGAAAGATCGACGAAAGTCTATCTCTCTCTCTCTCTTTCACAGGGTGGAGGGGATGTTTTATGGACTTAATGCTGACAATACAATTGCCCTTCAGCGCGAATGCTTTTCCATTTTGTACCATAAAGAATATTATTTTCCTGCCAGCCAATTTTCGCCGTTAGTCCCTAATTGGCTCCATAAATCTGGTGGCGTGGAGGGTGAGGAATGTTTCGGTGTCGCAGAGTGTAATCCTCACCCTTATTTACCAATTCATTAAGATTCATTGATGCAGGATAGGGTGAGAGGAAATGACAGCATAAATCAGGGTTCCAACATAATGACCCTAATCAGCTGGGAATTGCAGAAAATGGCATGATGAACTATGTCCTTGCGTTAGTGCCCACTGTACGTTGTCATTGCGCTTGCTTTATGGGTGGGACGCATCTCCCTGACATGGACTGTATTTAACGCAAAAAAAGAGTTGTTAAAAAGCCGATTCCATTAAAGCGCTCATCGGTTTCACGTGAGGTCTTTTGCCGTTTACCCCCAGCATGCCCTTTACCTTTGGTTTAACTGCTTAATGGAAGACGGGGGACTCAACCCTTTCTTTTTAACCCTTTCATTATACTGTGTTAATATGTTTTGTCTTGATATACAAACCTCTATAGGAAGAGGTGTATGACTCCAATATGGCAGAATGGATGCCATATGACGGCTCATTCAACATGCGTTTTCTAGTAAACATTCAGAAAGATACTTGACTTTTGTGAAGTCTTCAATTTGCTACCGACACCTCAAAGCTGTGCGATATCCCTTTCTTGATATTGCCCAAGTATGCAGGATGGAAAGTATACTAAATGATGTTGTGGTTTGATGTCTGTGGTGAGAATCTTAGTTGTATAAAACTCTAGAGAGGTCATGTGACTCCTGAATGCTGCAAAGTAGTCTTTCGGGGTTCCCCTATGGTCTTTGCTTTTGTTCATATCGCAAGTTGTGATGTCAAATGTTTTTGTGCAGAAATTAGGTTTGGTGCATGCAAGCTCTGAAAATTGCTGAGATAATACGGCATGTTTATACACTATAAAGCCACGATAAAGCCAAACAACTAGTCGATTAGCATGTGATTTGTATTGATGTGTCCTGGAGTGTTTATAGAGTGATTGTTAACATTTTCTTCATGTATTGACAAATCGGAGAGTAATTATGGTTGATAATAATTTCTCATGTAATAACATAACACATAACAAACTGCAGCACAGACGTAGACTCTCTTTGCATAACCACAGTTGACCCGTTCTGTGTAGAACTTGCTTGTCAGAGTTGCTTGTCAGAGTTTTTCTTTAACTTCATGCACTTTTATGTCCTAAGAGTTTATTTTTATTTAATTTGAAGTTCACAGTAAATGCCTTTTTATGCCTCTAATTTATTTTTGCTGTTTTTCAGATGCTTATTTTAAATGATTCTCTTAATTTTGTAGCTTTGCCAAATTATGTGAAAATATTAATTAATTGGGTGGGGTTTTTGTTTAGTTTTTTTTATAATCATTATTTATATCCATTACAAAATTCTGCTGAACACAATACATTGTCATTTCCATCATTTTTAAAACAAAGTTTGAGTACCAAAGGTTTAGTCAAAAGTATGCATTTAATTTACTTTTTAAAATGTACATTTAATATCATATGAATTATTTAAATGATGCTTTGTCAATCTAAAATATGTGCCATATTTTTTTTTTAGTAAGCTGTATGATGTTCATATGCTACTGGTCCTGCAAAATAGGTAGCGAGTATTCAGGTTGCTCTGCTTTGCTGTAGTTATGTTGTTGCCGTTTTCCATTAATGCCAATTGACACTATGGCAGTGCAACTGGGTAATTTACCCCCAAGATAATGTTTCTAATAATACAGGCCCTCTCATGGTTTAGACTGGAAATATTAATTAGACAAAGTTCGTGGAGGCTAAACTCCCCGTCCCACAAATACGCGGTTGACACATTTCCACTGCGCAAAAGTCCGCATTCGCTCCCACCCATGGGACTGCTCGTTGCACGAGTTTCAAGTAACAATGATTAAAAATATATGACACACTTTTAAATAATATTAAAACAATATGCACTTTGGCCAGTCCCAGAGGATGCGGGAGATTGAATGCCTTGTTTTCTTTGCCGAGTGCGTGCGGGTGTTTGACAGTTGTAATTTGTCTGTTGTGCTGTGGGGCCTTTTGAGTGAAGGCCTCCTTCCCCACGGCTCGATGCCTCACATGTGCATGGTGAGACCCGACTCACGGTTACTGACTCTTCGCTGCCGCGCTAATCATCACAAGCTGTCTGTGAACGAATCCTTCAATGTCGCTTGAAGGAGAGTCGCTCAGGAGTTTGTTGTAAACCACTCATGACTGTAGTTCCACATGCCAAAATTGGCCTTTCTATCCTGGTAGCATTAAAACTCATTAGACTTTTTCTTATTTACTTTGGTCTCTATTGGCTGTTTCGCTAAAAATACCGTGGCCTGCCTTACTTTTGCGCGTTCCATCATAGTCTTGGCACAGCAGGGCCTTAAACGAAGCGCAAACTTTGTCATAAATTCGTTGAGGAGACAAACTGTTTTGTGTACCTCTTGAAACTATACACCTATTTAGCCTCTCCGCTGGAGTTGTCTTCCGGTTGACGGCATCCTGATTGTTCATTTCTTGTTCATTTCACAAGCTTGTAGTGTGATAATGGGTTCATATTTACTTGAATCATTGTGCGCAGCATTACAGAGTGCCGGCACTGGCTTTCATTGATGGTCTGGTGAAATGTTTCAATCTGGATTTCATGCGCAAGGATCTTATTACGTTTCTCTCGATGTGTAATAAATATGTGTTTAGTCCCCTGTATCACTCGTTTTTGTAGCTCTTCAGAGTAGGTATAAATCGATTTGGAGAGTTAAATTAAATGAATGCGAGAGCTGTTGGACTGAGAAGACAGGAAGTTGAAAAAGTAACTATTATGAAAGATTAAAAAAGGACTTTTTCAATACTTCAGACTTGACACTCAGAACACTACTCATCTACTCACCCTCTTGGTGCTTGAATTATTTAAATTATGAAGTATGCACACTATTATTTCAACTGTTTTTGGTGTGTGCTAATCCAAATTGCAGTCCAAATTGTCATATGGACAATTTTTATGGTGCTTTTTTACTTCATTATATCTACTGGGAGTGGTACATATTGAATAATTTTCATCGACAAGGATACATTCAACTGAAAGTCAAGTGACAGTAAAGACTTTTACATTGATGCAAAAAAATGTTTTCAATATTGGTAATAAGAAATGTTACTTGAGTACCAAATCAGAATATAAGAAGGGTCATGTGACACTGAAGACTGGAGTAATGATGCTGAAAGTTTGGCTCTGCCATCATAGGACTAAATTATTGTAGCACAGTCTGTGTAACATGACTTTAGCCATGAAAATGTAAAAGTACAAGATATAAGCACAAATGCCAGGGCATGTCAAAACGTTGTTCTGAAGCAATGCATTTGGATCGACTGTCATTTTCCAATTGAACTATCCCTTTAAGAGAATAGCTATTTATGCATTCACGACCTATCAAATACTTGTTTTTTTTACTGACTTGGTCAATACCATTGTGAATGTTTGCAGTACAATCAAACTCGACGCTTTGTCATTGTAAATAGACAAGAACCCACAGCCATAATTGATATTTTCCGAGCACTAGTTACTGAGTAATCGACTGTGGTAATGTTTAACTGGTTTTACAAGTTCCTTGCTGCCGTTTTCGTGGAGGCAATAAGGATGATGCTGCGTGTCTGTTTGTTCCGCAGACCGAGCCGGACGTATAGGAGGAACGCGAGGTCTGTGAGACCCCACCCTGATGAGTGACACATACCCCCCCCCCCCCCCACACACACACAAATCTCGTTCGCATTCACGTTGGTTGTTAGCAGCTGTAGCCCGCCCGTCCTAATGCTTCTTTAAATGTCAGGAGAATGGCTGTTTGTTTGTCTTGAGTTTCTCCTCCAACTGTTTATTCAAGATGGGCTGCATTTGCATTGACCTTGCTGTCCATACACGCTTGCCCGCCACCTTCCATTCTTTTCGTCCCCTCACACACTCTCTTTCTCTGAAGAATGTTTACATTTCGGCTCGCCCTCTTTCTAACCTATGGGAGCTGTTGATCATTCCACCTGGTTAATGTTAAATTGCTCTTTGCGAGAAGATGTGTTTGTTCATAAACAGAAAGAAAAGGCCCTGTTCTCCCCCTTGTTTACCGTAGTCATGGCAGCAATCAGTTATTAAACAAATAGCGAGCTTTGTTTGTAGGAGCTGCCGGACCGGCATTAGCCCTACAAGGACTGGAAGCAAACTGAAGAAAGCACAAAAGAAAAGACGAAACCCGTCTGTCCAAACGTGGTGGGTTTTTTCTCTCAGAATGCCGCCACAGTAGTGTCGAGATATGTTTCTGGCCTGGAGAGGCCCGCTGAGATTAGAGGGGCTGTTTGGTCTCGCAGTGAGCTCTCCTTTTGGCAGAATGTCATTGTTGCTGTCATTTCCTCTTTGAGAGGGTGACGAGCAATTCTTTTCCACCAGGGTGAGTTTCTAGCCCTGAATGTGCCAACACGTGTGAATGATGCAAAGTTGCGCCTTGAGTCTAAAGACCCAAACCTAAGGTAACACGATGCTCGATATCTAGCATAGATATGTAGTAGACAGACTTTTCAGGGCGCTTGATCACAATCATAAGAAAACTTGCATTGGGCCGGATGATATGACCCCTAAGAATCGTAGTTTTTCATCCTCAGAAATTTGTCTAAAATGTACAGTAGTACCTCAAGATACGAAAGGCTCAACTTACGAAAAATCCAAGTTACGAAAGCAAAGACGAATAATTTTACTGCTCTACATACGTAAAGTTTTCAAGATACGAATGGTTTCTGAAAGTCAGAGATTCGCCCCATAACAATTTTGAAACTCGCGCCGCAGGCCGCCATCTCCGTTATAGTAGACTCGCCACCATCCTTGCGCTCTCCCATTGGTTCCTGATGCTAGCCAAGCCATGAGATCCTTCTCTCTAATTGGACAGCATCCCTCCCATCATGCATCTTCTATACGTACGTGCTGGCGTGCTTTAGCTCAGCCACTCCGCACCCGAAACTTTACATTATCTGCCGTTTGTCCTCCTGCTCCTCTGCCGCCACTTTCGGAGATAGCCTCACTCGAAAGGTAAGCTTCGACATTTTACGTTATTTCATTGTTTATAGGTCAATTTAGCTTTATTATGAAATTTAATGGGGTGTTTTTGGAGGGCTTGGAACGAATTAGCCATTTTACATGTAAAATGTGTTCCAAGATACGAAAAACTCGAAATACGAAGGCCGCCTCGGAACGGATTAATTTCATATCTCGAGGTACCACTGTATATACTTGTTTTATTTTTAGACTTCTTCTAAAAACTATTTGACACTTTATTTGACTTTTTATTAAGTTTGTTGGTTTGTTTGTTTTGTTTGACCAAATAGTATTATGTTCCATTCATTGATTATTCACCACATGAAAATTAATCATGGTGTACCGTGGTCATGGAATTTCCCAATGTGAGCTGTCAGCTCCATAACGGAGCGGTTAAGATCAGGGTGTACTACATTTTCCACATTCCGCTCGCACAGTTGAGCACACAAGCCTTTCAAAGCATCTGCACTTTCAAAGCAACGCAATCAGTGGGCTAAAGGACTTTTTCAAGCACTCAAGTCACTTGTCCCTTGGGGGGGTGCGGAGCGATGCCAGGGGGGGCGTGCGTGACCCCGGGTACATGCTTTTTTTGCCAGGGAGTAGGTTTTCTTGCACTGAACAAGAGCAGCAGATATGAAGTTCAAATAACCATCACTTCATCCTTTGACGTGTACGATCACACCGGTGTTCATGTGTCGCGTGATCAACCGCTCAATTCACACGTGTTTTCACGCGATATTTGGCAATGATCCAAAAAAAGACGCGCTCAGAGCTTGTCATTTATCACAACAATTCAGTGTTTTCAACCACATAAGGTTTCTTTTAGGTTTTAACAAGTCGAGCCAACAAGTTGGCGACTATTTTGAATAAAAAAGAAAAAAGCTAAGTAAATGTGATCTATTATACAGTGCTTTTTGTGACTGCGGTATGTCACGTGACAAGCATGACGCGTTGCCATGGAAACAATGACGCGAAAGTTCCAAAATGGGGGGAGGGGGGGCGCGCAAATTTTTTACCTCTTTCTAGGGGGGGCGTGACAGAAAATAATTGAGAAGCACTGCACTAGAGTGACTGAACATTGAATGGGCCATTCGTGTGGATTTTGATAAAACCGCTTGTAGACGCCATTTAACCCTTCACAGTGATGTAGTGGCCTGGCATGCAGGACATGTCAAATTATTATTCTTAGACTACTTTTATTATTATATTAATATTACAATTAATTTGCCCCGCAATAATTCCTTAAAGCATCACCACACAACAGTCACGCTGCAAGGATAATAAAAGCTTTGTCAGATTTGTTTTTTGAAATTAGTAAGTTAATGTTGCCAAAGGATGTACTGATATAAAGATTCTAATGTGCTGATGCAGGTACAAAAAGTCTTGATTCCCACCCACACCTGACTCGAGTGAAACATCTCTACATTTATATACGAGTCATTTTACAGTTTAAATTTTACCGCCTAAGTTCCAAATTTAATTAGTTTTGTAATGTATAACATTTAATTTTTACTGTGATATAAAAGTCACCTACTATACTGTAGTATTGGGTCATAATTTTGCTTATACCACCCATCTCTAGCCACAATACAACTGTCTATTATTCATCAGGAATCCTTGAGAAAAAGGAGAAAAGAAAAATCTCAAGATGCTCTCACACCTTTTCAATCATACAGATCATTGTGTTGTCTAGACAAGCAACGTCGCTGAACCTAAACAACAGTGTGATCATGGGGTTTTGTCGTCTTTATTGTGACTACTTATCTGAAGCGTAAGAATGTTGTGCTTTTGTTGAGCACTTGTGTAAACAGGGGTGGTGTGAGAACACAGACTTGTAAGAGCAGGTGGGCTTTCATGACTTACCGGAATGACAGCATCTTTTTAACGTTGATGATGTCTGCTTTCCGGCCTGGTGCACGGCACACACAAACAAACTCTCGGCATAAACACGCTCAGTCAAATCTTGGGAAATAATAAATAGGGGAGAAAGCTCTTGATTTTTCTGCATTTGCTTATGCTTTTATGTAGGCCAGGTGTGGTGTGCGCATGATTTGGTCCGTGTGTTCGCAATATCAGATGAACCGAACAAAACGTCAACATACACAAATTCTGACCTTGTTGTATTATCCGTTGTTTGTTCCAAGCACTTGTTGTGTTTAGTAAGCAAGCATTTTGTGGGGAAAAGGCACAGACATCTGATGATAGAGGTTTGTTTGGTAGGTGCTTGGTGGCGGGGTTTTAATCTCAGGGAATTTCCATTATTTGGATGTTTTTGCCTTTAAGTCTTTGTTTTCTTTTTATTTAAAGCCATGATAAATACTGTAAACAAACACATCTGTTTCTTGTGAAGTCTTCCTAGTTCTATATGTCCTTTTCCCTTATTCACTTTTACCAAATGCATAGCACTTTTGCTATCAAAATGGGGTGAAATCCAAAGCTGCAATCATAATGATGAGACCCTAAAACAATAGCTTAATTCATAAAGCTGTAGACATTATTAATGCCCTTCCACCAGATTATTTTTTTCCTCCATCTATTTGATATTTGTGATGGATAACAGGCATTTTCTTTCATCCTTTTTTTTTTGTGTTGCAGCTTTTGAATTATTCCATGGCGAAATTTAATGAGAAACTAGATTTATGGGTTTCATTTGTTTGTCAATTCCGAAATTAATTGGGTGTTAATTTTAGCTGGCCCTCTTCAGACGTGGAATTGGGTGCGTGTGCATTACTTTGCATTCGCTGCAGCTTCATGTCTTTATTGTGGGTCACTAGTTTTGCATACATTAAAATAGCCCCCCGGCGCATTCTCATGATTACTTTTAGAGATGCCACGCATTCGCAAATTTACGCCCTTCCTTTATAATTATGAAAATTTAGTACGAAATGACAGTGCATGCATAATAGCTATTATCACCCTCTTTTATGGAACACAATGAAAAAAGGACCGAGAACAAATGAGACAGTAAAACGTAAAAGAGACGGAAAGGGAGAGAAGCTTGCTAAACAAGCCACAGCTTGTTTGTTGGAGTACCAGGTACTTGGTCCATTTATCTCTAATTGAAAGGATGAGCATGGAGCAGTTTAGTTACACATGTAAATTATTTACATAGTGTATTCAGGGTGCTTTTTTTGTGTTTGTGTTTCTTTTTTCTTTTTTGGGGGGATACATTTAAGATATATATTTAAGATATATAATGAAAGGAGTTAAGAGGAGGACAAAAAGAAACAGCATTTATTTCAAATAGAATTGTTTTGTAACAAAATATATATACTACTGTTCATTGGAGTAATATTTCAAAAGATCTATCTTTTGAAATATTTTTATAATTTAAAATAATGGGTTTTCTTTTTTAATATACTTTTTATTTTTGTGATGCAAAGCCATTATTCCAGTCTTCAGTATAACATGATCCTTCAGAAATTATTCTGATATGCTGATTTGATACTTGGTTGTTATGTTTTGTTTTTTTCAGGATTCTTTGATTAAAATGTATAGAAGATTTCAAAATAGAAATCTTTTCTTTCTTTTTTCTAACAACATAAATCTTTACTATGGCTTAAACAAAATGACTGACCCCAGACCTTTTTACAGTAGTGTAATTTTTTACAAAACAATTCTGTTTGGAAATAAATGCTGTCTTTTTTCATCAAAGCATTACAATTTTTATAATTTAAGTATAATATAAAACAATTAAGCAGCACAAGGATTCATATTTGTTTTTATTGTACATCACATAAGGATTCATGTGACATCAAATAAAATGTGTTTTTAATTATACGTTTTTACAGACAGTAGTGACAGGTGTGGAGGAGGGAGGAAGGGGTTGGTACGTAGACACATGATTCTGTCGTACCTTACATGAACACTATGCAACTTACGTAAGCTTGCGTATTATTATTTTTTTACTTCATATTTTTGTTTTGCTTTTTTCGATTTGTTTTCTTCCCTTTTTTCGCCTGACGACCCTCACTTTTACTTTCACTTGGTGCCGACCTAGACCCAGATCGAAATGACTGTCGAGAGAGATTTGTTTGTCTTCCTTTAAAAATAAGTAAGGCACATGTCGTCAAACAGCGCCGAAGCACGACCAGTAGACAATAAATCAGGGTGTTTCTTTTCAATGAAATCAGAAACCTTCTGCCACATAGCCATCACTTTCTTAATTTCACTTGTAGAACTTTTTTCTCCGGTTCACCCTCCTTCTCCTCCTCCTTGCCACTGCTGAGCTCTTGTAACACCTGCGTATGTTCCGTCATCTGTAGCTCGATCAACTCTTCAATCGACAGTTCCTCCTGATGCTCCTGCTGCTAGATCACTCACGTCGGCACCACACTCATATTTATCCACATTACCCTGGTCGTCCTGCATCTCTTTTTCTCACTACCATCCTTACCACTCACTTTCTTAGAACCCGTCGCTATTATGAAGAACCTACTCACGGGCGACGCGTACAGAAGTCAGCGAACACATGAAGTGAACGTGCGTCGGCATGGCGTCAGTACGTGTGCTCGTATCTCGAATATTTACTCGTATCTAGAAGAAAATCTTGCCCGAAGGCTTGCTCGTATCTTGGAATACTCGTATGTAGAGACACTCGTATCTCGGGTATTACTGGATATTAAAATAGAAACCATTACTTTAAAATTATAATACTGTAATTATTATTTTTTGCTTGATAAGGGACTACTTTCAGAAACATAAATATGAATGTTTTCAAACTCTCTATTTAGTTTGAATTATTATTCAATTTAATTTATTATGATATATTTTTGGTCTAGTAGTTCATGTGGTCCAAGTCATCCCAGTCTTCTTTATGTACATCGAAAACAACCGCATCCTTTCGGTTGTCAAGATGGGTCAATCCCCAATGTGTTCGCCTGCGTCTGTAACCGCCTCTCCCTTGCAAACCTGGCTGAACAATTATCAAGCGTCTTTTTACTGTTTGAGAGGGTCAGCATTATAAATCTGAATTCTTTTAATTTTCACCTGCCTATGTGATTAGCACCCACTGCTTTAAGGGCATTCATTCTGCCTCATATCAATAATTAATAAGCCAAGTTAATTTACTTCTGCCCGACTTGGTCAGCTTCATTAAGATGGTCTGAATCAGGACGACATGGATAGATCAGGATATTGAAGAAGAAAAGTAGTCTTTTTATTCTGTTGCAAGGCTGGTCTGTTAGATGGGAAGAGTTAGAAGAACAAAAAGTCTTTTTGTGAGTCTGAATAGGCATCATTAAAGTATAATGTATTATTGGAAATACTTTGGAAGTACATCGGAATATCTGTGTATAACTCAACACCCAGGATGCAAACGTTTGCAGAGAAGTTTTGATTTGAGATGTGTAATCCGACCGACTCCCCTGCCCTGTTTCCCATTAAAAAGCCATCGGGCTGTGGTTCTTCTGGGAGCAATGCGAGTAAATATATCCATTTCACTTGAACAAGTTTTGTTTGTGAGCGAGTGTGTTTTCTTGGGCCTCTCTGCTGAGACGTGACCGAGGTTGTGTTCCCATTCTATTAGCTTTTTGCTTTTTCTTCATTCTTTCAGGCCCAGCAGAAGGATGAAAAACAAACTGAATATGATGGTTAGCTACTTTTAAGAGACGGATGGGAAAGGTGAAATTGAAAGGGACAAAAGGACATTTGCGTGAAATTGTTTTAAAATGTTGTTTGTTGGTTTTAACTTTCTTTTTGCATCTCTGTTGCAGGTTTTTAAGTCATGATGCAAGAGTCGGGGACAGAGGCGACAAAAGGAACAGCCAATCAGAACGGCGCCCCACTTTGTGTGGAGGGACAAAGAGAAGTTCGATCCAAGAGCGCCACACCTTCCTCTGACATCACAGCATCCGACCTCCTGAACTTCCAGCAACATCAGGTCATTCTTTTCATTCAGTCCTTTCATCATCTGTTCTTTTTTTATTCCTTCTTTTACCTTTATTCATTACTTTCATTCTTTGTTCATTCATTAGTTTTTGATTCTTCGTTCAGTTTCTTTAGTTTTTTTCTGCTTTATTAAAATCATTCATGCCATCTATTGATCATTTGTTCGTTACTTTGTTCCTTTCATTTCTTACTTTGTTTCTTGCTTCATTCCTTCCCTCCTTTATTTGTTTCTTTACAACATATGTCCCCACCTTTCTTTCTTTCTTTCTTGCACCTGTCTGTTATTAACGCATGTCAACAGCATCCTTTTCTCTCCTCTTTAAGTGCTTGTAAATATTTAATCGTTGCATCCCCTCCAACCAGAGTACATAAACACATTATTATGATTATTTATGTATATTGAGAGCGGTTTGAATTTTTAAACGCACTAAGTGCTCTTTCTGTGATTGTGTTTTTGGTTGCCAATGTGTTTATCCCAGCAACTCTGCATCTGCATTCAAGTGAAATATTTATCAAGTGTGTTACAACAGAAAAATGCATAGGTGCAGTGGAATTTACAGACAGTCGTGTATGTGTTGTGTCCATCCAGGTGCCACAGATTTCACCTGTCGCATTGTAAACACCCCTAACACTCAGGTGGAATTTTTGGAGAGCTTCCATTCAGAGCACCAGAGTGACGAGTGTTGCAGCATTTTTTATTATATACCTAGAGTGCCCAAAAACATCCGCACTCAGACTAAAATAAACAGACAAGCTCTTTCTGTCTGTCACACTACTACGTGTTGAGCCGGCCAGCATTGAATAGATCAGCCAGTCGTGTGTTATCTGCACCCCACGGCATGATGGGAGATGTTGTCAAGGTTTGTTTGGTGGTGATGGGGAGCTTCTGAAGAAACTGTCTGTTGGAGTAACGTGGCTGTCTGAGGAGAGCAATGCCTTGGTTTTAATGCCAAACAGGACAGGTTTGTGTGACGGCTGGTTTGAAAGCAGAGCACAACCCGAAACTGAATTGTATTTGGTCTTATATCATACATGGGATATTGATTTTGTATTGTTTAATTTAGTAAAATTGGAATTATTTTCAGAGATGGATTGATTGACCGGCCAGGGACTAGAATCAGACATTTTTCTGCATGCCCAGACCGGTGACCAGGTCAGTCTCATGTCTTTCTGATTCTGAGCGGTCAGTTTTGTTGCCAGCGGCACAGGCAATAACGTCAGCAGCGCATTCTAACTCTCTTCTCTCCAGCGGCGATGTGATACACAACGGCCTCTTCTCACTCGCTTGTCTCATCCACTGTGGTTAAATAGTGCTTGTATTTTACTGATTTGCGCAGGTTTTGTGCTCACACCACTGATACTGTAAGTGCACATAAAACAAACAGCTTGTGGTCACAAGTACCAAAATGACTTAAATGGTCAAATAAGCTACACGTGAAATTGTCAAAATCCCCATCTTAGCGAGTATTCAGTTAAATGCAGTCAGTTTTGTGACAGCAGACTATTATTCCTGAAGAAGACAAAGAAAATCGCTCTCTGCTCTTGACTGAATACATTTTGTAACTTTGATTGTAAGCTTTAATCTGCATGTAATTTCTACAATGAAACTCTACAGTGTTATTTTACACTTTAATTCCTGTAGAATTTCTTACCTGAATAATAACCTACTGTTAGACCCACCTGAAAAACTTAAAACCGTGTTTTTCACATCTCTCTTTATTCTGTTGCATTTATTTTTGCGGTTATTTGCTATTCATTAATTTGTTCTGATTTTGCAAGACTTTTTACTCGTTTCTTTTCATGAAAGTAAAATTTAGCATTGATTAGCATCAATTATATAATCTGAATCGGCAGGTCAACGCTTGGAATCGGCCAGGAAACTTGCAATCAAGTTGCAGTGCATCCTTAACTATTTTGGATAACGGTTCCTTTGAGATCAATCTATAACTAAAGTACATTGCCATTAATCAATAATCTGAAGCATCTGTGATTTGGCTCTCGCTTTTGCCTTCCCCTGTCCTCTCAATTGCTTCAGTCTGTCGTGTGCTTCTCGGACTTAGCGTGATGTTGTCAGTTTGAAAATCACAGGCATACTGAATTCATTACCGCAGTCGTCACACAAAACCATGGATAAGATTTCAATAACTGCAGGCCACAGTTGAGTAAACAGTTGCACTGAAACTTAATTCCTGTTGACTTTGCCTTCATTCTGTGCCAGGGGCTCGATCTGATTCACTCGGCTGAGACAACAGGGGTTACTACTCAGCTGAATGCAAGGAAATGGAGAGAGAAAGAAGGAAGAGAAGATAGAGGCTGAATGCTAGTGTGCTTAACAGAGTTAGGAATGTGCACTTGACGTAACCAAAAAAAGGGGTTCCACTTTATATTGGGTGTCCTTAGCTACTTTGTACTAACATTCCAAATATTTGCTCAAATCCACTTAGTGTGCACATACATGTTTTTACATACCTGCATGTAATTACACTGCTGAGCCTTCCCTTGTACCTTAACTCACCCTTAAACATACCCATACCACCCATACTTACCCGTATCCATCCACAATAGCAGCAAAAGTGTTTTGCAATTCAACATGAACACAGTAAGTACATTGTACCCATTTTTTTATGTAAGTAGAAAGACACCTGATATTAAGTGTAACCAAAAATGCTTTACCATTTACTTTGTAGCTTTATTGTGACTGTGATGAGAGAAGGAACTTTTGCATTTTACCAAATTTATAATATTTATATCTGTTTTTTGCAGTGATATATCAGTATTTTTCAGATTAGTCTAGTTTAAAACATACATTAAAAGCTAGTTTTTCTGACAAGTAATATAATAAAAAACACACTGTTTTTTTAGCCAGAGTAATATTGCTGTGATTGAATTATAAAATCTGATTTAGTTTTGGAAACATTATATAATATAAGGCAGCTCAGAACAGAGTTAGCGTTGTACTCTGAATGTCAAAGCTTATACTGTAAATTATATTTAGCTTTTTTTCTTTATTTTATTTATATCAGCTTTGATCATTGCAGGTGTTTTTCCTAAGATTCCGTTATGATTACAACACCTCAATCTCTTTGCTTGTGTTGTGCACACAATACATAACAATACATAAACCGTAACCTTTTTAAACCTCGAAAAAGCCCAGTTTCTCCCCTGACAAGCTGTAGGGTTTTATTATCTTTCAATTTATAAACTCCTACGGCTCCTTAAATACGTGAAAAACAACAAACCTGGAGGCTGACATATCATCTATCCTGATTAGTCGACATAACTGTGAAAGACAGTGCTCATTAATAAAGACGAGGGATAAAATAATTGTAATCTGTTTGATCATCTCGACCTTGACAGGGGAATTTATCTTCTCGAACTAGTCAGATTTGGGGGGAAGTAGACCATAAGCTTCATTTAAACATCTCCATTAGGAAGTCAAATCCCCAGTGCTATTACCTTATATAAAAGAGATGTGTCCCTAAATGGGAGTTCTCCAGATAGAATAGAGCCTTTAGATTCAAATAAAGCCACCTCAAACGTCTTTCATCCTTGTACTAAAGAATTTAGGTCCACTCTTTAAATGGTTTATGCATATAATTCACCAAAATTAAAGGGACAGACCACCCCTGTCAGCATTTATGCAAAAGATTTCCATTATGCCACAAGCGCCATCTCCAATGGGCAATTCATTTCTCTGTGGTCTGTGGTCGACAAGTTCGGGGGGGAAAACATGTCTGTGGACATCCTTATGATGTAGTGGGGATGTGATTCCAGGAAAAGAAGTGGAGGGAAAATATCAAAAGAAATCGTATAAGAACTATTCATTTAACATGTTCCTTAAGCACAGTTATTTATCTCTTTAATAAAATAAAGTATGATTAAATGTTTTTTAATCTGGACTGAATTAGATTCATTAATTAAATCAATTGAGAGTTCTATCTGTATTATATTTATTATGTTGTATTCTTTGTGCAGAGAGAATTTATTTAGGTGTATTATTGAATGTATTTTTTTTGTTTGTTGTGTATTTTTTTTTTTTGCATGTCAGCCATCGCTCATTGCGACTGCACCCACAGGAATTTCCCCATTCACAATACAAACATCCTTCCACAGCCACACAACCAAGACTGATCTGATAGATCACATTTCTCATTTGCTTCCCGAGAAATATGACACAATAGTGGCCCAAACTGGCATCATGCTGACCTGACCTCACAGAATGCACAGTACCCTCGGTACAACTTAAAGCAAGAACGCCGTCAATCCCAAACTGATTGCGTTCCTTCACAGGCTGTTATTCAGGGGCCTCTTCAAAAAGCATAGACTCTTGTCTTGCATTCAGCGAGGCAGAAAGAGAAGTTGTGGTTTTCAGCAACATCTTTTGATGAGGAAGTGAAGATGATGTTAAGAGATAAAGATTTAAAGAAAATAAAGCCATCGTGTGCTTAAGCGCAAAACATTTTTTTGGTGTTTTTAACCTTTTTCTTTTTCTGTTTTTTTTTTTTTTGGGGGCCGCTTCAGCAACAGGAAGTCAACCTGTGTGAAGCACACTGAAATAAATAGCTGTACAACACAAATGTTTTCGTACGTTTCTGATCCAGGCTCCGTTTACAGGATCATCCATCTGTCACCCAAAAAATTATTTGATAATTTAGTCAATATAAACTTATATTAAACAATCATCATTAAGTCACACTATATGTTTGTATGTGTATGCATGCGTGTAAAAAAGAAAGTTTCCACAATAACACTAGTTAACCTTAATGTCTCCAATCTTTTGACGGTACCATCAAAAGTTCAAAAGAATATCATTTATTATATCACCTTTTGTATTATAGCACCTATCATAGCACCTTTTTAGACGTTGAAATCTCTTCTGAAAGTTTCTCTTTGCTCCCAATTTATCTCAATGCAACCTTGGAGAAACAATTGAGTTATTAAAGATATATTGCGATATTCTTTGATTTTCACACTCTTAACTCTTACTGTTCTGTGCGTCCAATCCTCTATATGGCATAATTCCTGATGAGTTATGAGTGAATAAGTTGATGCATATATAATCTCTTGCATGTTTAAGCAAGCAGTGACTGCCAGGAATCCTGCTCAGCTGATACAGCTCTTAAATTTGAAATATTAATGCCCTGTCTCATGGCAGTCTTTTTTAATCACATTTGAGAGCGCCCTCACTCATACCAAGGCATACCAACATCATCTCAAAACCACAGAAAAGAAAGAAGACCAGACAGACAGACGGGCAAGAAAAGCTACAGCATGAGTAAGTGCTGTTCTGCGATGGATGGGCAAACTCCTCTCTGTTCATTCTGACAGAATCATGCTTTGTTAGAAATCATAAGATAAGGATGCAATTAGCAATGTCTCTTTCTGGTTTTCCCCTGGCCCTTAAGCAGGGTTAGGAGCCGTTGAGGTGATGTCTTCGGGTTGGTCACAGACAGAACAGTCTGAGTAATGCAATGCAGTAATGTAATGTTATGTAGCAAACCCTGGAGCAAGAAACACACTCAGTGAGTGACAGAAAGCATGTACAGTATGGCGATGAAGATACATGCTCATGCACACACACCCACATCTGACACCACATCGCCCAGACGCAAGGTTGTACATCATCTAAAAACTGAATGGAGAATGCACTTTTAAATTTCATTTCAATCTCTGAAACGTTTAATTAAGGAGTACAAAATGCACTTGGATTGAATTTTAAGCAAGTACAAATTAAAATATAAAATGCTAAAGAAAGTCATATAACCATTTTTATTAATATATTGATCTTGTTAATATTGAACATTTTAAATCCTCTGAAAAAATTTTAATATCATAATTTTCAGATTTTTTCAAAATATTAGAATTTCATGTGTGTGTGTGTGTATGTAAAGAGGGGAGAACAAGTGATGATACACTGCTGATTTTGCAGGTTTCCCCACTTTTCCCTCAGAATTTTATAATAGGTACTCTTCAACTGTAAGTGATGGAATCTAAAACAGAAATCCAATAAATCACATTGTGTGATAAAGTAATTAATTAGCATTTTATTGCCTATTGTTAGTGATGGGTCATCTGAAGCGAGGCTCCGGAGCTTGTGTCGAGCAAAAAGGGGCGTTCCAAATGAAGCCCCGATTCGAGGCTTGTATCGTTTCCGTGAAAATCACGTGATGATGACAAACGAGGCCTCGGTTTCTGTTGATGACGTCATTGCTTCATTCTGAGTGTCGCTTCCGCATAAAGGTGGTTCAAAACCTCGCGCCTCTTGTGCTGTGTTGCCAGATTGCGCGGGTTCCCGACCAATTGGCTCTTTTTTGTCACGTCCAACCGGGGAAAATGCATTGGGCTGGTTGATAAAAATTTGGGCTGGTTTTTGATGCAACTGGCGGGTTTTTATTTTTTGGCTAGAAATGTTATTTTATTATTTTTTACATTAAAACGAACGTTACAATAAAGTATAATATGTAATGTTGACATTTTAATTATGGTTCAGTTTAGCCAATAAGGTTCTTTCCTGTCCTATATATATATATATATATATTATATGTATAGCCTATATTAGTAGTAGTGTTATTATTATATATATAATATTGCTATTATTCTTCTTCTTCTTATTATTATTATTATTATTATAACACTAGACTGTATTAGGGAAAGCTTAGAAAGTTGGTCTAGTGCAAACGTTCTTATGTTGTCCAGCATCATCGGTGCCCTGTGAAAGGGTGTTTGGGTGTCATCCCTGTTGCAGTTTGCTGTTCCACAATTCCAGTCCCATAAGCACTGCACTATTGTACTCCCAATCAGCACTGCAATATTTATAATATTATTGCAATATATATATAATTATATATATAATATCATTGTGCACTCACAATAATTTATTTACAATCATTTGCGGCATTCACTGTTATCACTAACCCAAAGAACTACTGAATAGTTGAACACAAAGTGCATAGGTTAATACAAGCAGAGTAAAATACTTCATTTAATACACAGGCAATAGAAAAAGTGTGTGCCCACTCCATGGCGATTTGGTTGCTCAGGATGAATAGATTTGTGTGCGATGCATTGCTTTGCACAGCAGGTGTCACTAGGGAGCACACTGTTTCATGAGGCTTCAGGTAAACGAACCTTTTGGTGAACCAATGGGCTGGAAAGCCTCAGTGGTTCAGGAAGCCTCATTTTCCCATCACTACCTATTGTCCTGTAGCCCACCCTAACTTTGTGCAGGTCTACAATTTTATCCCTGATGTGCTTATAACTCTCTGGTCTTGGCCATTGTGGAGAGGTTGTAGTCTGTTTGATTGAGTGTGTGGACAGGTGTCTTTTATACAGGTAACGAGTTTAAACAGGTGCGGTTAATACAGGTAATTAGTGGAGAACAGGAGGGCTTTAAAAAAAAATACTAACGGGTCTGTAAGAGCTGGAATTCTTACTGGTTGGTAAGTGATAAAATACTAATGTCATGCAATAAAATGCTAGTTAATTATTTAATTATACAATGTGATTTTCTGTTTTTTTGTTTTAGATTCAGTCACTCACAGTTGAAGAGTACCTATGATAAAATTACAGACTTTTAAATGCTTTGTAAGATAGCAAAATCGGCAGTGTATCAAATACTTGTTCTCCCCACTATGCGTGTGTGTTTCAGTTTTTCTGATTTAATAAATCCAATCCAATAAATAAATAATGTTAACAATTCTGCGTTTTTCTGTCAATATGGGGTACTGTGTGTACATTGAGGAAAAAAATTAACTTTTATGATTTTAGCAAATGGCTGCAATATAACAAAGAATGAAAAAAATTAAGGGAGTCTGAATACTTTCTGTACCCCCTATATATATATATATATATATATATATATATATATATATATATATATATATATATATATATATATATATATATATATATATACACACACACACACACACACACACACACACAGTAATACCTTGAGATACGAGCATAATCCGTTCCAGGCCCGAGCTCATAACACGAATTGTCCCATAACAGAAAAAATATATATCCGGTCTAGCCCTTTAAAAAAAAACTCCTGTATCAGTGCTAGTAACAATGGAAAAAACATTTTTAATTGCTATAGAGACATACATACAAAAAATATTAGTATATAAGGATTCCTGTGGTATAAAATGTGGTTTTAATTACGAGTTCTTACCTGCGAGACAAACGATACAGTAATGGTGGTATGTGCAGAGGAGGAGGAGGGATGGATAACTTCGATCACGTAGATAATTCAAACACAATACGGAAGTGTAGTGTTTCTTCCCATGTAGTTTATTGGATAGCCTCAGAACCTCATATTTATTATTATTGAACACCCATAACTCGTGCTGCTCCCAGCATAATACTCTTGAATCACTCGTCGCCCCCGGTAACCCCGCTGTAAAACCAAGGTGGCCCTCTAGTGGAGATCATATGCAATTAACCCACAAATGAGGTGGCTTGAGCTGCTCTGAATGCTCGACTACCTAGTGTCAACGTCTGTAAGCGGCTCGTATTTCAGTTATTCACTTGTATCGCTAAAATGTGCTCGAAGGCTCGCTCGTATCTCGGAATACTCATATTCGGGACGCTCGTATCTCAAAGTATTGCTTTGTATGTTTGTATATGTGCGTGTGCGTGTGCGTGTGCGTGTGCGTGTGCGTGTGCGTGTGTGTGTGTGTGTGTATATATATAGTACATGTTAAGTAAATTCCTTGTCTTGTTATTCCTATCCCAATTCAACATCCTGTAGGCCTCAACTAATGAATTGAAAAATAACAAATTCTTGCACTCATTCTTAAAAGCATGTTAACAACCTTGCTCAGAGGAAAGATGTGAGATGGTGAAGAAAACACACATTTGTGCTGTTTTTCACTCTCTTTTTGCTTTAAGGTATCTGCTTGTAAACTGTTAATATTGTCAGATTGCACTAGAGAAAGGCAGAGCCTCCAACTTATTGCAAATCCTGAGCAGGAGATTGGTGTTATGACACCACATATTGCCCCAAATTGCTTTATTGGTAAAACGCTAGTGCTTCCTTCAATTTTGATAATTTTATGGAATTCCTCGTTGAACGGTTTAATTATGTTATCACCCAACTGGCAACATCTGTCTTTATCCTGGAACAGGTGACAGTTTTATTACGGGACGAATCTCTTGGCTGGATCTGCCGATTGATGGCCGATCTGATTCATAATCGTACAGATGGAGATTGAAATTGTACATTAATGTGCTTGTACGTAGAAGAGAGGAGAAATAATTATTTGCAAAGAGGGAGAAAAAAAACAGAAACGCGCTCTCTATGATTCCGCAAAGCCTGCTACAATTGAAGCATATTGCTTTTTGGGATTGTAACTAATTGTTGCAGGCAATATATCCCTCTGGCAGTGCACTTCTCACCCCACGATGCTTTAGTTTGCTCATTTACAGAAGTGACATTTATAGCAGACTGTCTAGAATCTTCAGGACATATTTGCATCATCACAACAGCATCTCTGATCTCCTCTGTGGCAGTGGCATGCGATTTGCCTGCAATAAATGCATCTACAAGTAGTTTACATCCTGTTTACAGGGTTTGATTGACGGCGAGACGATGAGAGGCGCTGCTCCTCACTGGCGTGCGGCAATCGGATTGGCCAGAGCGCTGTGGAGAGCCTCTACGTTAGAGTGTGTGCTGGAAACTGCTTTACTAATGGATATCGGGTCAGATGGTCAGCAATGGAGACAAGTAGTGGAGTGAGTGAATGTGTGTATGCATTTGAAGAGGCTGCCAAAGTGAGCCCAAATGTGTGCATCCATATGTGTGAGTGGGTGGGTTTTGCATCATTGCGTGTGTATAAAAAGGAACATGCTATTGTTCTACTTCCCAAATACCCTTGCTTTAAAATGGGGGTCAATTTGTATGCGTGCATACGTACGTGTTTGCCATGCTGGTACCATTAGTGAGTATGAAGCTGTTCTTATTGTCTGCTGAGGCCGGATGGGCTTTGATGCCTGTGTGTGTGTATGCCTTAAAGAGGGGAACTCTACACTCTGAGCAGGTGTTCCCAGCAGCTGTCAGACTGTGGCTGCACTGGGAAATGCATCCGTGTTGTTTTAGTATTAGATGGCTTATTTGGAGTCCCGAAAGCAGTGAGGGAGGATTTCTTCTTAACGCACCGCTTGAGTTTTCTCATGAAAGAATAACCTCTGTCTCTATAATCCTTCACGCTTTTCAAACAATCAAACATTGCTGCGGCGTGCATGCCTAAATAGAAATGCATGACGACATCATTTCATACTTTTGAAGCGTATTATGCACATATTTCCGTTTTCGCACGATCTCGATGAGGTCGTCGTTATTGGATTGGAATGTTTACGTACAAGCAAATGAAAAGACTATTTAGTGGTGGGCGTTTCCCTTTGTTTCGTCTAATATGACCCAGTTTATTAGGGATAAAGTTAAAGATGCCACAATATCATGGGGATACATTTGAGCGTGGGGCTTGTGCAGTTTTAATGAGTGTTTCTCTTTAAAAAACTTCATAGAATTAATATGTATCAAAAAAGTATTATTTTTTTTCCAAGGACCAAAAACTTCTGGGTAATTAATATTCATAGACTGTGCTTGTTAACACCCCCAATGCAAATGCAGTGGAGATCCAATTAACATAGAATGGTCCCTGAGGAATCAGGACGATAAGGGTTAAACGAGCTATTGAAATTGAATCTAGGCCTTTCGGCCGGTTTTTTAAAACACTTATTTGTTTCAATAAAACCGTAATCTGTGTAGATGTGCGTTTCTCAGATTAAGGCATCTTAGTTGGGCTCTGGAGGCTCAGAATGAAGGTACTGATGTGTGTGCGGTGCATGCGCACGTTTGTGTGTGTGCTCGTGGTGCCCACCCGTCACTAATGCAGAAGTGCTGTAGCTGAGGTAGCTTTTATTTCTTATTCATAATCTGCCGGCGCTAGGCGGATAATAGACGTCAGTGTTCATTCAGAGAGCGGCGCGTCAGCCAGACCGCGGCTGACAGAGCAAAGTGCTGGGGTTCTGCGCGTCTCTAGCTAGCTACAGGCCCTTCCCGTATCGTTCCCCAGGGGGTCTGATGCGAAACGCACCTGCTGAAGCGCTACAAGCGTCTTGAAGACTTAATAATGCCAATAAACGTGATTGTCATGTGATTTGATGATGATGTGCTGCAGCTGTTTGTTTTGTTTATATCTGACATGCACATATTGCCTCAGAATCAAATCTTCATCAGCGGCTTATTACTGTAGAGAGGGTTTAAAACGTGGAAGGACATTAAAAAAGACGTTTATGGCACACTTAAAGATGCTAGAATGCATTATTAGTAATTATAAGCATCACAGGACAGATTTTTCGCACTTGTTTAGTAATTGCTTTGTGGAGGTAAAGAAATAACCCTTGATGTTCAGAAGCTAAAACAGAAGCTAAAATTAGATGATGTAATCATAAAGTATCATTTTTACTACAGGTTTTACAGCTTTAAAAATGTAGTAACGAGATATCAAAAAGTCTGATAGGTGAATTGTTAGTATTTTATATGAAATCATCATATTTTATTTTATATTCTTATTCATTTATATTTAAATTATATTATTAATTGACATATAAAGTAACTCCATTTATTGTGCCTGCACTCTAGTATTTTTGTGTTTGGCCGTTTTTTTTTTAACATGTACACTACCATTAAACAGTTTGGTGTGCTTAAGATTTATTTGAAGTCATCAAGTCTGCAGATAGTCTCCAAAGTCTTAATTTAGTTTTTCTTCAGCCATTTAGTGGTGGACTTGCTGCTGTATTTTGGATTATTGTCTTGCTGCAGAACCCAAGTATAGCAGAATTCATGGGTCAATTTATCACAGCAAGTCTTCCAGGTCATGAAGCAGCAAAACAGCCTCAGACCATCACACTACCACCACCATATTTTACTGTTGGCATGATGTTCTTTTTCTGTAGTGTAGACTTACTTTAACGCCAGAGTATGTTTTACGTAATGGGAGACATAAAATAACTTTTCCAAAAAGTTCAAGTTTTATCTTGTCAGTCCTTAATAGTTTTTTTACAGCATTTAATGTGACATTGTGTAGTGCAATTATATGTATTTTCCATATTTGCAGAAGAGAGAGCCTTTGCATTTGAAATATGTATATCTGCTACTTTCCAGTAAAAAAAAGAGATACATTTTGTCAAGCTGAATTTCTGAGCTTATAAACTAATAAGCCACAGACCTCAAATTTTGATTTCATACAGTTTTACGTTTCAAATATCACATGATCCTGTGTAAAAGGGTTATAGGAAATAAAAAAGCTAAAATCTCATTCTGTTAGTCCAGAATGAACAAGTCTGACCCCGCTTCCTCCAGCAAACCCAGTTATGTTCATCACAGCTCTTTCATGCCATCACTCCTGCCAGTAATAACCACTTCCTAGGTGTGCAGCAGTGATGTGGCCTCTATTCCAAAGAGAAATGGTGCTGGCCGCTGACTGCTTGTGTACCATTTGGAGAATGATATTCCCTGTCAGTGCCGTGATGTCTTCCCATAAATATCATTGATGGCACCTTGCGTTCTAGGAATGACGCCCACCATAAATAGTTCCCCTTTTGCACACCGTACACATAAATCCTTCATCCTACCCTCCTTTCCTTTTTTCTTTCGTAAGAAAGGAAGGAGGGAAGGAAAAGGTGATGTATTATTTACATGGGCAATAAAGAAACAAATGTTTTGCAGCATGGAAGAACGCAGACGGCAATTCCCCTCACTGTGGTGGGCCGTGAGACGCTCTGAGCATCAGTGAGCTGTTGTTATTTGCTTGTTTACAACCTCTGACATGATGTAATGGGACAGGCCGTGAAAGCACTAGCCAGCAAATGGCACAGAAAATAAGACGAGGTCTTTATGTCTGCACACACTTACTGTCTCTCTTTCTCTCTCCCACCGGTTTTTTTCCCTCTTACCCCACTGTACACTCAGATATGTTGTGCATTTGACTACAGAGACACGAACCCTGAATGTAAGTCACTGTTTTTTGCATTAAGATCTCCCAGAGGTGAATATAGAGGGAAATATCATGTCCAGCCGTGAAATGCAAAAGTTAAATCTTGCAGAAAGAAATATTTATGACCATTTTCTGCTTGATTAGATGTGGGCGTCGTGAACCGGGAAAGACAGAGACGCTGGACAAAGGGCTGTGCGTAGCTTCTGAAAAGATGTTTAGAAAGAACACAAGAGCAAGAGTTTGATTGTTTGAATGGAAACAGGGTTTGAATGATTGCACTGTAAATAGAAATTGGAGAGATTGAAGCATCCATCAGTAGTTCTTATTCTCAGACTGTAACCCACTATGCCACTGCTATTCCCAGCATTCCCTGAAAATAGGTCTGGATGGTACAACAGTATGTGCTGTAGATCCGTCAACTTCTAGAGTTTCTGCTAGACTGTGTATACTTTGTGAGCTAAAATTATGTTAGATTTTTCTGTGTTAGGTTATCTTTCAGTGGGTGAAACATATGTAAAAAAGATGATACTAAAATAGATATCTAAAAAAAATGTTTAGTGTAGGAAAAAATACCTGGCAACCCTGGCTTGAACTACAGGTTATTCATGAGGTCAAATGGTGCGTCACTATTTTTAAACTGTTAATGTGTTATTGACACATTATCGTCGACATCTCTAAATTCAAGAGACATTTTCTTCACACATAGGATGAGTTGCAGTCTGACACATGTTTCTGTCCCCTTCTGATTGACAGGATATAATCAGCCCTGATCATTGGCTGTTTTTCACATATAGTTGAAATTATTGCAATAAAATAAATAATAATATATAAATAATACTTTTATATTTTAATAAAAACATTTTAGTTCATGTTGAAACCAATGATGGGCAAAACTGATTTATGTTGCTGTTAACACTTCCTAAATGTTTGCAGTGGTCATCAAACAGATGCGTAGCAAATGTACTATATATATATATATATATATATATATATATATAAATTTTTTTTTTTTTTTTTGTGTGAATATTGACTGTTTGGTAGCTTTTTTTATTGGTTTTGTTTGCAGCTCTTGCTTGCATACTTTTCTTAAAAATCAAGACAAAATAAAGGGCAAATATTATCTTACTGTTGTTTTTTGGACTGTGGATTTGCGAGTGATTATTTTTGTGTGAATCTGCACTGATAGTGTGTGTTACGAGGGGGTTGTCAAGGGTTTGTGGGTAATTTCCCTGATGTCTGCTCCTATCAACAGAACTTCCTGTAATGTAAGACTTCTTAGTGAAATGTTCATATTTTATTTGACGGTAATTTGTCTTCATTAACGCTTATTGTTATGGTATGATAAACATTTCGACTATCATTAGATCTTACAGCACAATAATTTAACTTGCATGCATGATGATGAAAAGCAACGCTAGTAAATAATCTCTTAATTACAATATTAATGCTATTGTTTTGTGCTCAAGCAATCTGTTCAGCTCTCCGGATGGCGTATTTGATCCGAAAGCAAGCATGTGACATTTCTCAAGGAACAGAGCATGTGTAAAATTATGAGTATGATTAATTTTTCAATTTCTCTCCGCGGATATCTAATAATTGTGCACACAGATTGCCAAAGGCTGCTATTAAACATTAAAATGCAGAAGAAAAAGAATCCGCAAACAAAACAAAGTTGGCACTTCTGTAGGGCAACACATAAAGCAAACTTGTCAAGGTTTGTTCACTTTATACTACTGTTTAAAAAAAATAAGATTTTAAATAAAAATGTAGTTTCATGAATGTTAATGTAATTCACTGTCAAAAGAATAGTGTACCTCAAAATGCCCATTTTTAAAAATAATTATTTACTCGCTCTTGTTTTTTTTTCTCAAAGGTGTATGACTTTTTTTTGTTCTTTTTTTCTGTTGAATGTAAAAGGAGAAAATTAGAAAATATGCAATGAATATGAAATATGACCTCCGAAAATGGCATGTGCAACAAGTTTGCTGTACTATGGGAGATTCCTTTAAGAGTAAACTTGTAGTGCATTTTGTATGTCTATACATTATGCGTAGATGCTTGAGTGTATTTGAGATTCTATCTCTCTGCCCGTCTTTTGTCCTCAGTATTTCCTAAATCCCCAACCCCCTCCTGCTTAGCAGTCTTTATCACTTTGCTCTTTCCTCTTAATATCATCTTCATCTCAGATTGCCATGGCACAGGGGAGATGCGCTTGTTGATCAAATTTGGCTTGTGTAGCGCTCAGCGATCCGCTTGGCTGAAGTGTCCGCAATGTGTGCTGAATGCTGAGGACGAGCGCCACGGTGGTGCGGTGATTGATTGATTCAGCCTGTCATAGGACTAGATAACAGCATCAGTAAATACTGATGGAGTAGCTTGCGCTACTCCTCCACAGCAGGCAACCATGGGGGCAACGTGTTTCACTGTGCCCTGGCCCCCTCAGGAACTGGGTTATATCGCAGGAGAGGTGTGTATGTGTGTGTATTTCACTCCAATGATATTTATTTACAGTGTTGCTCTGTTAAAGGAACAGTTCACACAATAATGAAGGTCTTTTCATTATTTACTCATGTCCTTATAATCCATTTTCAGTGCTCAGGTTTCCACAAGAACGGATTAGAAGTTGAATAACTACTTCGTTTTTTGATGACTCTGTCGTATAAACTTCTATTATGATAATTTATGTCTTTTTTTGGAGGCCAACAGCCCCTGAAAATTTCAAAAGTTTGTGATCAGTTAGTGTTTTTTTGTTGTTGTTGTTTTTTTACTCACTTTTATTCAGAAAGGATGTGATAAATTGATCAAAAGTGACTGTAAAAAGATTGTGACAGTAAAGACTGGAATAATGGAAATGGTTGGTTTAAATTGTAACATTTCACAGCTTGTATTTTTGGTTGTCAGGAAAGAGCAGCGTAAAGTGTCTGCTTATTTTGCATTCCACAGAGGATAGTAAGACATACAGGTTTGAAACAACATTAAATAATGACAACTTAATTTTTGGATGAAATAACTCTTTCCTCAGTGTGGTCTTATTGACAGGTCTTATTGACAGGTCTTGATCTTGGTAACACTATTTTTGTTGGTGTTAATCAAATGCTTTTTTTTCCTGGTGTCTCCCTCATTAATCAGCTGCTGATAAACCCATGTTAGAATTTGCACAAAAAAAAAGAAATTGTGTACAATAAATGAGTTCTCTATCTTAATAAAATCAAAGCGGACACGTGGAGTGATTGTGGTTATTTATAGGCCATTGGGGAGATAGACAGACACTCTTGATCTGGTAGAGAAGGGAAAGTTCTGGACAGGGAGCCTGGAATTGAAAAAATGTTCAAGTGGAATACCATCTCTCTCTCTTTTTTTTTCTTTCTCAATGTATCTTTCTCTCCCTCTCGTTTTAGAATTCACACCCAGGCTCACCATTTATTTTTAAAGGGATAGTTCACCCAAAAATGAAAATTGTTATCATTTTCTCACCCGCATGCTATTCTAAACCTTTATTAATCCATAAATATTGATTAAATGTCTCTTGTTTTTGTTCATAAGTCAATGGGGTCTAATGTTGTTGACACCAATGTTCTTCAATCTATCTTTTGTGTTCTGCAGAAGTTTAGTTCAGGACATAAGCAGCACAGTTATATGTGAGTTAATGAAGGCCTCCACATATCCCATAATACTTAGTACAACTCAGTATACCATTCCTACTAAGCGTTTCAGCTGAGGGCATCTATAAACTGCAGTAAGAAAGTGAGTTTCCACAGAGTGTGTATATATTGTGTGTGTGTCATCTGTTTTTAGCCATCTTACTAAAGCCAGAAAGACACACATTTCAAACAGATGTGAAAGTTAGAAATCGCACAAGATCCCGCAATCAAAATAATTATCCTTGCAGCCAAATGTTTATAAAGTGTTTATGTGACACTAAGCATTGGGTCTCACTGAAGTAGCTATCATGTGTTAAACATGTTAAAGTGCTTGTCAAACACCTTTACACTGTGTGGCCTCATACAATTATTTATCATTATTTACTAAATGAATAATTTTTTACACTGCACATTTTGTACAATTTACAAAACGCCATTTTTGTCTACATATTCTTTTTGTTCTAGTGCCCTTTTAATTGAAATTTCTATAAATATATAACATTTTTAAATCATGTTTTATTTAGATATAATTTTAATAAATGGATATTTTTAGGGGAGAGTGTATGAGTGTAAGGTTTAGTTCATCCAAAAATGAATCATTTATTCACCCTCATGTCTTTCCAAACCTGTAAGAAATCTTTGAAATACAAATTAAGATATTTTTTATAAAATCTTTTTCCCTCCAAATTTCTGTCCCACCATTGACAACTACACAACTACCACTTTGATTAAAAAAGTTCATACAGATCGTAAAAGTAATCCATATGAATTGAGTGAATTAGTCCAAATTTTCTGAAGAGACACAATCACCTTATATGATGAATGAACGAGAATGAACCTCATTGGTTCTCGCAGAAGCTCAAACGTGCTGCTTAACACGAGAATGAACCTCATTGGTTCTCGCAGAAGCTCAAACGTGCTTCTTAACACGAGAATGAACATCATTGGTTCTCGCAGAAGCTCAAACGTGCTGCTTAACACGAGAATGAACATCATTGGTTCTTACAGAAGCTCAAACGTGCTGCTTAACACGAGAATGAACCTCATTGGTTCTTACAGAAGCTCCTACGTGCTGCTTAACACGAGAATGAACATCATTGGTTCTCGCAGAAGCTCAAACGTGCTGCTTAACACGAGAATGAACATCATTGGTTCTCGCAGAAGCTCAAACGTGTTGCTTAACATGAGAATGAACATCATTGGTTCTCGCAGAAGCTCAAACGTGCTGCTTAACACGAGAATGAACATCATTGGTTCTTGGAGAAGCTCAAATGTGCTGCTTAACATGAGAATGAACATCATTGGTTCTTGCAGAAGCCACTCCACTGTTCAGTTTTAAACCTCATTGGTTTCACCCACTAACACATTACCACTAAGCCACAGCTCCACCATTTTTCAACATATGTAATGCATATTTAGATATTAATCCATGTTCAAATTTAAATTACTTTTTTTTTTTACCTGCTGCTTTCATTTGTTTCATTAAACCGTCTCACTTTCAAAAAGAACTTCTCTCGTCTGTTAATGAACACACCTTTTGTTGAGCAGAAACCCAGCGAACTTCATATTTCACACCAGCAATGGAATAGTGCGCAGTTTTTCACAGCAGCTGAGATGATGCACAATATAAGAGCTCGGCGTAATAAAGTCAATTAATTGGCGCCCGTGGCTATAACGTGGACATTGTGTATAGATGGAGATATTTAATTTAGGCCAACAGTCCCCGTGTTTGTTCCATGGGGAACAAGGGACAGTGGTGCGTCCCGAATGAATCAAGCAGTAAATGACGAGCAGAAAAATAGGTAATTATGTTAATCTCACAAATGAATGAGATGCTGACCTCTCGCATTAATTGATTTTATGCGCCTGAATCGTATTTATCTCTCTTTTGATATATTTTTCCATTAACATTTCTGATGTAATTAAAGAGGTTTTATTTTGAAGGAAATTAGCCCTGGATGCCGGCGACCATTAAAGGAAGAGAGTCACTTTTATGCCACGTTAACGAGACAGCGGCGTGTTAGTGGTGTTTTAGCTGCGCCACGCTTGCCCGCACAAAGACCTTAAAGCTTAAATAGCCTCTATTCTTTAACCTTAATCACCGTGTTGGCTTGCCAGATACTCTGCCTGACCGCGTACACGCTCCCTGTCGTTAGCACTGTGCTTGCGCCCTTTCCGGTTTCTCATTTTTGCACCTAATCAGCAAAAAATTAAACTCGTTGTGGGCTTTGCTCCATATTAAATGGGTGATTATTGGTAATAAATACTTTTTTTCCCTTTTATTTAATACTCACTTATTACATAGGCAGTTTTCTTGCTCAGTTAATGAGTGTAATTTGATTTGCTTGAGAGATTACGGTCCTCTCAGAATTAATGCGGCAATCCCGGCCCCTGGATTTAAAGACATCTCGGATTCTTCACAGGTCGTGTGCTTCTGCGAGGCTTCCTCTCTCACAAAGCAGCTAATGGAGTTGAACAGCAGTCTGTCACTTCACTATATAGCCCATGTGCCCTTGGTTCCTGCCGAGCTTGTTGTTTAGGGGCTCCACTCTCGTTTAAGTTTTAAACGGGGTTTACCAAACTGATTCAAGTGGATGCTTTGTCGTTTAAAGGTTTTTGAGGGAGATAAATGTGTGAGTATAGACCAAGTGACGGTATGCAGCTTGGTGTTAATCGCACACAATCAAACCCACAAACGTTACTTTCAGTCCTCAGAGAGGTGGCACAAATTTCTTCCTTGATCTGACAGTTTCGTATTTTTATCACACGTCTGCTGTAACTCTTTCAGTCCGCCACATAACTCGCCTTCAGCTCTAAAGGTGTGATCGTCTAATGCTGAGGGAGTTTTGACGTCAACCTGATGTTGACAAGCTTATTGTTTGTCATTTTCTGATGCCTGTTAAATGTTTCTTTAAGTATTACCAAGACACTTCCAGTAATGTTCCAGTAATGCAGAAAGAGTGAAAGATTTATTGATGAGAATTTGTTTTTTTTGCTCCGTTTGTCTTTCAAATCTCAAGAGTATTTGGTTCTGTTATGTTTAATTCTCAGATAAATCACTGTCAAATTTACTATCTCATACTGACTCCCTCTGAGTCACACTGAGTTTATGAAACAATCTTAGCATTGTTTCAAACTTTGCTTTGATAAGTTTTTGTCTGTAGTTAAAGAATTTAATATAAACTACTACTATTCAAAGGTTTGGGGTCAGTAAGATTTTAATTTTTAAGAATACTTAATTTTAATACTTTCATTCAAGGCTTAAATTGATCAATTGTAACAGACTTTTACAGTGACTTTTACATTTTCCACAAAAATATTGAGCCGCACCACTGTTTTCAACATAATGATAATAAGAAATATTTCTTGAGCAGTAAATCAGCATATTAGAATGATGTTCTCTGTATATCAACATGTTTTTGTATAGAAACCTCTGAGACAAAGTTGAAACATAATGGGGAACTTCATTAAGAAGTTGCTTGAAAAATAAAAATAAAGCTTCTGAACAACTTTTTTTAAATATTTTTTTTTATCTGATAAATCTCTTTATATTGTAATTTCCTACATTTTTAGACAATTCTGCAGTCCATCAAGATGCACTAGATGCCTTCAGCGTCTCTCTCTTTTTTTATGACAAAAGCAATCTCGTTCTATTCCCTCTGTTCCTCCCCCCCCCCCCCCCCCCCCCCCCCCCCCCCCCACACTCTCTCTCCCTTGGATAACATTACCCAAGTTGGAATGACTTGATCCGAGTCTGTAATTCCCATGAAGCTGCTCTCTCTCTCAGCAACTCAATCCCAGACCGTGGCCAATCGTACTGTGATATATCAAGAGCTTTCTCTCCGGGCTCACTGCCTAATGACACCAGGAACTGACCCTTTGTGTCTTCTTCAAACACACACACATTGATAAAGCTGACTTCAGGTGAGATGAGTCTATGAAAATGATACCACAGAGATTGTGCAGAGTGGCTTGTGAATTATGTGCCTGTGTGTGGTTACAGAATCTAGCTTTTCGGACAGATAAGTACTTGACTGTAAGTTGGATATGGAATGTGTAAATTATGAAAAGTGAACTCTTTGCTGTCAAATTTGTGTTTTTCAAATAGAATTATGTAATTTTATTTTTTTCCTTATTTGAATATTTGTCAAAAAAGTGTTTTCCTCTGAACTGGAACAGCACTCAGCAGAAAAAGAAAGACTGCAGAAATGAGTATACATTTTTTTTGTTTTCAGTGAGTCATTCTCTATATGATTTGATTTTGAATTTGTGTTGATTTTTGATTTTCCTTTGACATTTAGCTGGTTTGAAATCTGGCCAAGCAGCCCACGCTCATGACCATATTTTCTAGCAATATGGCTATTTTGCCACAAACTAGTTAATGCATTTGCGTGCAGAATCCCTTTATTCGAGAGCTTTTAAGATTTTTCTAACGGCAGCCCACCACTTTCACGTTGACATGGTACTGTAATGAGAACGTCACAGACCATGGTTGATGTAAACCCCCAAACCCAATGTTTTTGATTTAAAAATCAAGGAAGAAATTAAGCATGAAAATCTAAATATTAATCTGAGTCAGCCATCTCTGTTTGCAAGCACCTCTCGCACCCACTTATTCTTCCTCTCTCATGCACCATACAATCTGATGCAACATCTTGAGCATAAATGCAATAGCTGAAAAGAATAAGTTGCTATATCCAACATTATCTCTAAATCCACAGCACTGTTTGCATGTTCTGACCGTTTTCCATGTTGACATGGATTACTGGAGCAAGCAATGGCAGGTTTACCTGAGCTTTACATTGTCAAGAAGAAATGGTCAGATGGCATTGTCTATGTGTTTGTTTGAGAAGGAAATGTAACTTCTGAAGTTCCATTCCATCAGCCTTCCCAGCAACCCCTCACAACTGACACCCTCAGGGTCACCACAATGTCGGAAAACCTGGAAATATTAGATGAATTTTAAAACCATGATCATTCCTGTTCATTTTGCTATAACAATCTGTGATTAAAAATATTTGTTGATGCCTTTTTTTTTCATGATCATGCGACACCAGTGTCATTAAACATTAAATGTGATTATATCAACATGCCATATCATTGCTGAAAAAAAGAGGAGACAAAATATTACAGAATGTTTTTACCAAGTCTCTACTACCAGCTCGCATGTTTGCGGTTGCCAGATGTTTAAATCCCCCTGACTGGTGTTTCACTTAGAGCGTTTGCATGGTTGACAAATGGCAAAGACTGTCTACACTGCAGACGTTTTTAATTTAGTTTTAGTCATATTTTAGTCATCTGACTTTTTTTAGTCAACTAAAATCGAATGGGTTTAGTTCAACTGTAATGCTGTCACTTTAAGGCTGAATGCACGGATCCAATACACTGATACACATCCAATAATCTCCCAGCTGTTTACTTTCTCTTAAGACAACCGAAAAGCTAAGTTCACTACTTGTTCTCTGCGAGGCAATTAGTTATGGTCTCATTTTCGTCATTTTTAGCGAAATTAACATAACCTTCCATGAGATATGGTTCTGATTCAATAATTCCATGAACATTGCCTATCTTCCATCCTGGAAATGGTGTAATGATTCATGTTTAGCTTAATTTTCATTAATATCAAATTGAACATGCCATCTACTCATGCAAACCATGACTAGGTGTAAACACACATTGGCTGCTTCCAAAATCACATATTACCCTACTTTATAGCAGGCGAAAAACAGTATGTGACAAAAGAAGTGTCCGATTTCATAGTACTCATAAAAGAGTAGGCAAAAGTACCCAGATGATCTACTACTTAGGACAAAATTCTGAAGTGTGCATATGATGGTCCCCATATATATGGACTATCCCATGAGACTATGGGAGAGGATTTTTGAATGGCAATGAAGCGATGCAACTGGAACTGGTAGATCACATGATAACATGTGAGTAGGATTACCTACTCAAGAGAGTATGCGATTTTGGGCAAAGCTGTTCTCTTAACAGAGTTTAAATCTGGCTTGTATCATATCCTGTTCTCCCAATCATGTTCTGTCCTCTCTTTATGTCTCTGTCAGTGGTGGCAAAAGCAAGTGTCACACAGACATCTCACCTCTAAGACTGTAGCATCATCAGTCCTTGTGTTCAGCCAATAATGCTGATTACTGTAGTACAAAAATGCACTCTTAACGGCACATATTTCTATGTGGCAGGTTCCCCACGCCTCTTATTCATTTCTCATTTTTTTCTACTTGTGGTTAATTCATCTATTCTTATGAGTCATTTAGTTCTTTAATTACCGTTAGCAGCAGATGCACAATGGAGTATTAATGTGAGTGGGTTTTACGGCCACTCCATCACCGCGAGCCTGTGAAGTCTAAAGACGTAATTGACGTGGAAGAGAGCTAGGAGATGAGGAGACAATATTTTGCAGATGGCTTTTCTTGTATGCTAGAAGGATGTTTATGCATTTACATCACACTAAAGGGGCCATAAACACAATCGTAATTCAATAACTGTCTCGATAGACGGAATCTGGCGTCGGATGCTGCATTGAGGTGTGTATTTAAATTAGGGGAATTTAAATGAAATGATTGGGAGCTTGTAGGTGTATATTGCGACTGTTTCAGTGTATTCTTGTGTTTTTGTGTGTTAGGAATTGCTCAGGATGTCATATTTTCCCGCATATAACCCACAGACGCAGATAATCCGCACCCTCATATAGCCCGCAGGTTTTGGGGCCCGGTGTAAAAAATCTTTGGTATAACCCGCACCCTTATATAACCCGCACCCATAGATTGATTAACTTTTTTGTGTATGTTCACATTTCGAATTCCGAATGTTGCTCGCATGATGTCAGTTATCCATAACTGTTCAGAACAAAAACAAAATTCAAACAATAAAATAAACAAACAATAAAAACGGGAAAATATGGTAGTGAATTTGCAGTGTCGACTTTTTTTTAAATAAGGGACACTTCTGTTTTTTAGCTTAACTTTGCCATAACTTTTATTGGCCAATATTAGAGGTGTTTTTTTCATGTTATTATTATTAGCATGTTTAACTCTCCCTGTGTTTTTCTTTTTCATATTTGTTTTTTACCGTTTTGGCCTGTGCACTCGTCTAACACTCAAAAGTTAATCTTGTTAATCTAAAAAGTTAATTTTGTAACTCTCTTTTGGTCATTTTTAACATTTTACCACCCAACTCATTGACTAGTCTATTTTGAAAATGTCATTTTGGGCATTTGTATGCATGTCTTCATTTAAGCCGGAGAGAAAACAAGCCAGCATTGACGCATGGATCTCAGCATACATCACCTTGTGTGTGTTTGTGTATGTCTCCTTATGTCCGGCTCTATGAATGGAGCCCCTCTCTTGCCATCTGTTGTTAAGCTGCTCCTTAGGCGGAGCTTCGGAATCCAAACAAAACTGCAAACTGAGGCTGTCAGAGCCGCATAGCTGAGTCGACCCCCAGGCCCAGGGTCACGCATCCGTACCAGGCTCCACACAGCGCCCTGTTTACTCTCCTTATACCTCCTTCATCATCGCTCTCTTTTTTTCCTCCCCATCGGTCTCATCCATCCATCAACAGTCATGCACCCCCACCTCCCTCCATCCACATGGAAACAAATGCACAAACACACACATGCAAACACTCTCCCTTCATACCTTCATGCACCCTCTCGCTCTCTTTTTATTATACTCGCTAGACGGAATGCTTGTCAACTCCAACCGTTACCAGTTGGTTTTTTTTTTTTCTTCTTTAAAGACAGTGCCTATCTACTGCAATCATTCACCGAGCCTTACATGGTTTGAGCACAGCAATTTGGAATGTTTAGTGTTGTCATTAATATTAATAGATTGGTAGAAAAGTGCAGCCATGGGAGGGAGTAGTAATGGTTTGAAGTGGGTATATAACATTGATTTATTTATGTATTCTACATGAATTAGTTTAGAAATCTAAACAGCGAGTGTGTTTCCAAGAGGCCGTGATTCTACGAGCGCCTGTTTTCCATGTGAAGAGGCTTTTTGGAAATTGCATCAATTAGATACTTAACAGGAAGCTGACCGGCCCTCGTTTGCATTGCAGATAAATGTCCAATCTAGAAAATGAACAAAAGAAGGCAGAATTAGCAAGAGAAAGCAAAACTCAATTAATACAAACAGTCCTGATCTTCAGTACTTGCATTCTCATGCCAGTAAAAGAGGATTCCGTATGCATTTTAATGAGGTGACACTGACAGTGAATGGAGACTAACAATTTATTTTTTGTTTTACTTTTGTATTGTCTTTAAATATAGTTGAGATTAGATTGCACTTGTCGCCTGTAAAACACTGAAAACAATGGATCTTTTGCAAGAATTGTTTTAAGTTTATTTATTCTTTTTACACCACAATTCGAAAGTTTAGGGTCAGTAAGATCTTCTTTGATGGATTAATTATATTTTTAAGGATGCGTTACATTGATCAAAAGTGAAAGTAAAGACATTTATAAAGTTACATTTTAAATAAATGCTGTTCTTTTCAACTCTCTATTCAAAGAATCAAGAGAGAAACAATTTCCACAAGTTTTAAGCAATATAACTGTTTTTAACATTAATATTAGAATGATTTCTGAAGGACCATGTGACTCTTAAGACTGGAGAAGTGATGCTGAAAATTCAGCTTTGATTACAGGAATAAATGACATTTTAAAATGTATTAAAATAGAAAATATTTGAAATATTTATTTGAAATTGTAATGATATTTCACAATATTACTGTTTTACTGTATTGTGATCAATTAAAGGCAGCAGCAGTATATCTCCTGACATGTTGCACAGGAATTGTATTTTGAATGACCTGTAAATAAGAGTGAATAAATAAAATTATTTTCTTTTTGGGGTGTATGGTTTCGTTAAGGATCACTCTCATGGCCCACATTGCAATTTTAAACCAAAAGGAGACAGAGATGAATTTGGGCTGAATGAAAATCGGAGTGATTGGGAAAGCAGGAGCGGTGTAGTCGAACATATTTTTTCCCCTTAAACTTTCTCACAAAACCTTGACAACTTTTAAACCTTCCCAGGAAGCCCTTGGGACCATCCTGCCCAAAAAGTCAATCTGTGACATTTAAGAAAAAGCCCTCCAGCTCTGTGGAGAACAAGATGATGTGCTTGGTCCACAGCAGTGTTATGCACTTACCTATTAGCCGTCTTTTCTGTGAATCGTGTCTTAGGAGCCCGGTCTCCAGACCTCTTAATGCTGTGTAAACAGTCCCCTCTATTTCACAATGGCCGCTGGGATGCAGTTTCACCTGTACGCACATCTCCCTCCAATTAAAGTCCGGATTTGTCTGAGCCATTTCATGTTCAAGGTCTTCTCCTCCATGGCGAGGGGCACAACGGTGTCTCATTTTTCATAGTCAGGCCTGCCTTGAGATGTACACAAAACCAGACCCTCAAAGGTTAACACAAGCTGTTGTCCAGCACTTGTCCATCATTTACGGTCTCGTCTGTCATCTTTTTTTTTCGTTTTTTTCCCCCTCCTTCTCCTGACAAACATTAAACAAATCCTTTTTAGGTGTTTGTCAAAACAATAGAACTATCTGAGAAAGTACATTTCTGCGTAACTCATACAGCAGTGGTTCCCAAACGTTTTGAAATCATGGTACCCCTTTTGTAGTGATTTTTCTTTTCTCCACGGCACCCTCAACCCAATTAAACTGAACGTACATGCGTACATACATCTATTCAATTAAATCCAGATGAGCAAAGAACAAATGAAGCATAAACCGCAGCATCACAACAGACATAAAATGAGGTGAAACAACCTATTCAAATGAACCATTTGTCTTTTACAACTGGATAACACGTAAGTAGATTTGAAGCATTTACTATGGGAATCATTGGGACAAAACACATTTAAAGATTGATAATTCACGATTTAAACAATAGTAAACAGCTCAAATTAAAATTAATCTTTAGCTTCTTATTTGCTTTGATCAAACCTGATCTTAAAAAATGAAACTGGTTACATGTCACATAACCTCTTGACATGAGGGTAGATTGAGGATTGAGGAACTCGTAAATAAACTACACTGACAGGCGCTGCATTTTTGTGTGTTTCACGTGTGCCAGGGATAGGAACGCACGGCACATTCTGAGATAGATGGGTATTCCTGTCCCACATACAGCCAAAACTCATCTGAATACATTTCTCCAAATTTAAATTTTAAGGTGCAATCCATATAGAGTTCCACCAGTTCTTCTAGCACTTTGATTGGCAACATATTTGCCGATTCTGTGAGTGTTAAAAGGGTCATGAATCCAGTCAAAGTTTTCATTAGCAGCAGGGAAGTAAAACTCAAAACTTTCCTGTAGTGTTTTCAGATGCGCAGCTGTAGATTTTAATAGAACTTTTGTTTTATGATCGGGGTCCTCTGCTGTTAAGGGAAACATGTTGTTTTTATTTTCGGGTGTTTCTTTGAACAGCTTGAGTTTGGCCTTGAAATCGTCAAGTTTGTCCTTTTCGGTTTTCTTTCTTTCTTTGCATCTTTAAGCTCATTTAAGTGACTAGAAATGTCTGTAAGGTATGTTCTCTAATCTTAGCCCACTTTGAGTTGTCGTTGATCCGTTCTTTGTGGGGTACGTCGTCAATAAAATTTCGCACCAGTACAAGGGGCGGAGCTTAGCGGGCGGGCAAATCTCTCATGAGCAGAGTCCAGTTGGCGGAAGATAATTATTTAAACTTTAAATGTGTATGATATCAGTGTTTTTGCAGTATTTAATTCCGTTTGGACACAGTGGTCTTTTCTTTTTTTTTTTTTTTTTTTTATATGCTGTAAAAGGTTATTACATAGTACAAGTTTTTTTACACTGTTTAAATTGGAAAAAATTGTCACAGCACCCACTTCAGGAACCGCTGTCATTCCTACTGCTTTTAAATGTCACATTTCTGCTGTCATTGTCAGGTCCGATTGTTAGACTTTTTCTGCTTTTTTGGTGCTGAATTTGTGAAAAGGATAAGATGGGAAGCAAGATGATTTTCATTGAACACTTTGACAATGTTTCTGTTTAGCAGGTCATGTTGCCAGTCAGACTACATGAGGTAACTTGTCAGAATGAAACCTGCCATTAAAAAGTTATAGGCTTTCCAACTAAACTTTAACAGTAAAAATAATTTTTGTTTTATTTTTTACTCTATTAGATATTGCAAATGATGTTTATTTTAGTTCGCAGTTATTTTTACTCTAAGACCGTTTTGCCGTTGATGCTTGAAACTAACATTCAAAACCACAACTGGAGAAGTCGTTTTTTTCTACAAAAAGTTTTTGTGTAGTTGGAATTTTACCCAAAGCTATTGTTACTATACACGCATACACACACACACACTTGAAAAATCTTATTCTTAATGGGTAATTTTGCCTTGTTAGATAAACATGGGAAGCAACACTGAATAAGATAACTTTTTTTAGATGAGTAATATCTTGAACAAAATGAGAAGTCTTAGTTATGAAGTGTTGCCACTCAAGTAAATTAAGGATTTTTAGATATTTTAGCTGGAAAACCAGTCAAAATAAAAGATGGGATTGCAATACTGACCTTGCAGTAACTAGTCTGATCTCTCCTATATACTCTGTGTAGAAAATCTTCCGTTTTATTTTCAGGATAAAGGGAATCCACATATTGGGATTTGTGTGGCAAGCGAAGCTGAGCTTACACAGCAGGAAAACCCAAAGCCTGTGCATAATCCACATGCGCAAGTGACATAAAGACGCACACGAATACTGGCTTAGATATTATACTCTACACTTGAATGCGTCACGTAAACTGATGTATAAATATATATGCACAACGATGCTGTATGTGTGGAAGTGTGAGCGTAGGGTATGACAAATAGGAAAAAAATATTGTTGTCAGTGATAATGCAGGGGGCCTTGTTGGGTTCTCAAGAGTTGTTTTCTAATCACAAACACCTGGAGGGGTTATCGCGTGTGTTTATGTGTGCGTCGGCGGAGCCATGACATCAAATAATCCTAACGAGGAATTTTAATGAAGGGTTCGCAAGACATCAGATGTCCGGCGCTCGACGAGTCGCATGAGTCACTTTCAAGCAGTGTTATGGCGTAAGAATTAAAAGGACTAGACAGCCACCGCTGACCTTTTCTTTTGCATTAAGTGATTTTAATGAACGTGTTTTCGTTCGCTTTTTTCCATCCTATCCACTGTCATCAATATGTGTTTTCGCTGATTAGCATCAAGCGTTGCCCATAGCGAGGCACTTTTGTGCTCCTTCAGCAGCTCAGTCATCTGTTAGCATTATCTGTCTTTGAACCGTTTTTGTATCCGATCAGTTCCACCTAATACGTCTCTTGATTCGCTATTGTAGCGCCCAGACAGCACGTTGTTCTCCTCACTTTAAACGCGCCTTCAGATGCCTGGCCTGTCATCGTCTGGCAGTTTATCGTGCTTGTGTCTGGAGCTGCTTTTAGCCTAGCGCGTCTATCAAACCCCCGCTACCTTTGAATGCCAGATCAAAAGAAGATGAATTCCAGGCAAAGAGATGGAAAGGGGGAGCGCAAGGGGGCTGTTTGTGTGTGTGTGTGTGTGTGTGTGTGGGGACGGGTGCTTTGTAAACATCAGAGTGACAGCTCACAATGGGTCGCTTTAGCGCGACGCTAACCCTCCGCCAGGCAGCCACACTCGCTAGCTTGTTAAACAACAAATAATTCCTTCGCCCGGGGCCCGTGCTCACCTCAGAAACAGTGCCAAGTTCATCCTCTCTCTTCTCATTAGTTTTGATCCTGACAGAGTCTTTGAATCATCCCTTCGTAGCTCTTTTGTCTTAATTACCTTTTTTCCATCGTATTCGATGAAGACGTATCTTTTAGCTAGCTGCAATTTAGTTGTTTGTTACATTTGTTTTTATTAAGGTGCGCTTGTGAAGTCTTATTTGATATAGATGTTCTCCTGAAAGAGTTCTTGACAGGAAGCAGACTTGTGGTTTGCCATAGCCTAATGTTGTTTTTTTTAGACCTCTGTATCTTCTGATTGATCATCTGGTTTGTTTGTTGACAGCCTTTCTGACGCAATTAGCAACTGAAAGCAGCACATTGTACTTTATGTCCTCATCTTGAAGTGTCTCAATATCACATCCTGTTGACTCAAATATCCTTGTTCCAGCGCTGTCTCGGTGCAAACTGTGCACACCAACTATTTTGTGTCATAAAGGTTTCTGTGTAAACAAAGCGTGTGCAGCGTCAGTGTACTCATGCAGTTATCTTTATCTTACGGTTGAGGGATTGTGTTTTACGTTCCGTCTGGCATAACCACCAGACCCGATAGTGAGAGAGTGTGTCGTATGTAGCAAAGTATTACAAGTTATAAAAGAAGTCTGACTCATTTCAACACTTTTTATCTTTGGTCACATAGGACACTGCAAAATGCTGAGAAATAGCACCTGAGAGGCAACCCATAAATTAGTAATATATACACATGGTTTCTTGGCACAAATTAATTTTTTTTTTTTTTTTTTTTTTGCTGAAATTGATTAAAAGAGATAAAACATAGACCTAAGATTCAAATCTCATTTCCGCTTGTTTTCTTTAAGGCTTGAAAACATGTAATAAAATAAACATGTAAGCATTCTATAGACATTTTGATTCATTGCAATTTACACACACACACACACACACACACACACACACTGGTGGTGCTGGTATATGTGTCTGTGTATGTGTGCATATATGTGCATGTATTTATATATGTATGTATACACACACACACACACACACACACACAATTATAGCACATGTGTGATATTAAATAAAATGTGGTTTTAATTATAAGTTTTGACAGACAGTAGCGGCAGGTGCGGAGGAGGGAGTGGGTTGGTACGGAGATACTTGATTCCGGTACACGAACACTACATAAATTAATATCACTTAGCTTACGTATTTATTTATTTTTACTTTTCTATTTTATATTATTGTTTTGATTTTTTTCGATTTGTATTCTTCACTCGTTTCTTCTTCTCACTACCATCCTTACCACTCACTTTCTTAGAACTCATGGCTATTATGAAGAATAATGTACAAAATAGAGAGAAAATCTGCTACTCGCGGTTGATACGTACAGAAGTCAGCGAACACTGAAGTGAATGTGCGTCAGCATCGGCGTCATGTGCGTCTGCTCGTATCTCGAACATTTACTCGTATCTAGAAGCAAAAATCTGCCCGAAGGCTTGCTTGTATTTTGGAATACTTGTATACAGGGACGCTCGTATCTCAGGGTATTACTGTATATACATACATACACATACACATACACATACACATATATATATATATATATATATATATATATTATATATATATATACAGTAACATAATTTTAAAAAATTATAAAGCAAGTATTTTTGCTAAACAGTTAATCATGAGCATAAAACTTTACTTGTTTATATCGTCATATTCCTGTCTTTTGAGTTCATGTACTGGATGGGTTTTCTCACATTTCTGCTAGTCACCCAAAGTGAAGAGTTTCAGTCCATTCATGGCACTGGAAGACTTTAGTGTCGTGCTGTCATGCATATTTAATTAGGCTTCTATATATAGGGTATTTATTTTTCTGCTGTGTGAGTGCGCCTGGCCGGTCAGTGTGGGAGGGGGAGAGCACGGTGCTGGTGGTTTGGGTGAGAGAGTGGCTTAGGGACTGTCCCTTTCAAATAAGCCTCGTCATATTTAACGGGCCTTAGGTCAGCATGGAAATATTGCTCATTTATTTGATGAAGAGTTTTGATAGGTAGTGAAGTTTTCTTTTTTTTTGTATTACTGGAATTTAAGTCACAAAGAAATGGGAGGGTAGAGGAGCCGTTAGTATGTTATGCACAAACTGTTAAGTTCAGACTGAGTAGATCAGAGATCTTGATTAAAACTTCAGCAGCTCTTTCCTGATGTTGGGATCCTTCAGATATTCAGCTCAGCAGGTATTCATGGAGTAAGGAACAGAAGGTTTGATGATCTTTTCCATATATTCTCTTTCCCATATATTACTTAGGAATCGTACTATAATAATATCTAAAAATTCTTAACTAAAATTATTTGCTTGAGAATTGTAACATGAGAACATGCCTTGAAAGGCTGCATAACCCAATAGCCATTTTTACTGTTTAGAGCATAAATATGGCATATTTATGCTTAAAACAAGAAAGAAAAAAGTATTTGCTCAAGGTGTTTTTACACTTTTACGTCTTGTTTTACACCTTTTTTTCCTCACATGTATATTTATATTTACTGGTAAACCAGACAAATACTAACTAAAGAAAATAATTTTTGCAGCACATCTAAAAAGGTCAAAGACATTATGACTCATCTTGATATAACCCTTTTACTTCTGTGCTGTGTATATGGTAATATATGTTTTAATGTAATATACTGTAGCGTGATGTGTGTTTGTCCATAATGATGACGCTTAGTGTCAGACAGCACTGAAGTGGCCCCTCTGTAGCCTGTTATTATATTCCTGCCTCATGATGTCATCCCACAACTCCAGTGCATGAGAAGGTCACTCACTCTCACACTCTCTCTCTCTCTCTCACACACACACACACACACAAACAGCTGGCTTCTCCAGCCCAGCGCTTCAGTTCTCATCTCCATAGCTTCTTTATTGAGCTCTTGAAGAGCTGACCAGACAGTAACCCTTTACTCGCTAATATAGGCCTGTCCTTTCTTTCAAATTCACCTCCTTTTCCTCTCTTTTTACATGAAATGTAAATTTCACCTCATTCAATGCAAACCCACGTGTTTTGCACACTTTCTCGAACCCTTTATAGCATCAGGTTGATAATAACAAGCCGCTAATATCAGATAATGAAGTCTGAACTCCACCCACCGAGAAGCCCAAGGGTTTTAGATGTGCCTGCGACTGTTTGTTGAATTGTGGGAGTTTTTGGTGTGATGAGGGTGGAAAGAATGAAGCAGTTATTTACTCAGATGGTTCTCTGGTGTAGGTGTGAGTCTGCCCCTGCTGTTCTATGGGAACACGCTGCTTGCTTTTCTTGGTATTGGTGCCTCTATTTTGTTTTTGTTCTTTTTTTTTCTTGTTCTTTTTTTTCTCAACTGGAGAACTTTTTTTCCCCAGCACCACTGTTGCTTTTGTTTGCTCTGGATGGCATGTCTGATTATTTATGGTGGGGGGGGAAGGGAGTTGTCCAGCCAGTAAACATGTGACTGCACTGTATTTTGTTTTCCACTCACAGGGCCGTGTCCTTTGACAGATATTTTGAAGGCTAATAAACTTTTTATTTGCTTTATGATCAGGGGAGGGTGGGTGGAGGCAGACAAACAGATAAACGTAGCGACTGAGAGAGAGAAAGAGAAAGAAGTAACTGTCTGCGTACCATATACCAGTAGTATGTTTCCCAAAAGCATCGTAAACCTAAGTTGATCGTAGAGACCATTGGTTGCAATTGTTCTACAATGCTTACAATGCTTTTGGGAAACCGAGCACTGTATCAATAGAATACCCAGACCTACTACTACAGTTGTCAAAAGATACAGTGAAGAGTAAAGTATCCCCAGTTTGCGCTGCACTTTTCATAATTCCAAAACAATATCAGCCACAATTTATTTATTTTTTACTGAGCACTCAGGAATCAAGATTTTAATCGAAATACCCCTGTAGTCAATAATTTTCTCCCTGAAAACTCAACTTTGGTCACCAAAATGACATACTGGAATTTTTTTTCTATGTGAAATAAGAAATTCTTCATGTCTTAAAAAAACTGTTGATTCATGAATATGCAAAATAGTTCCACCTCCACTCACTCAAACCGCCTCGGAGATCCACTCAGCCAACTTTACTGTAGTAAACTATGATTAGCCTTTTGCTTGACTGTTATCAAACAGTTAATCATGTGTTGTTAATGTTACACAAACCATGTTCAGCTACCTTCTGAAAATGAGTAGCTTTAGAAATGCTTTGACCATCAGAGGACGTCAGTGGAGAAAGGCAAATGATACAAGAAAGGCAAATGGTGCATCATAGCATGCATCACATACATAATCCACCTGCTATATTGCTAAATGTACCTGATTTTTCTTATCAACAGAAAAATATACTAGGAGAGCCTTGCATCTCTTGAGACTCCCATGTTTCAGAGCTAAAGCCTGCATTGCACATGTGGTCAAATGAAGCTGTACATTTGTTTGAAAACAAAAGAGATGGAAGAAAACGGTATCTTTTCCAGCTGTAAGAACATGGCATCATTTGAACTGCGTCTCTGATGTCAAATAGCAGTAGGGCTGTTCTCAAGGGAGTTTCTCAGTCCGCGAACACACAAACAAAACACTATCGAAACTGTTGTTCATGAACTTTTGTTTTCTCACTCTGTTTTTTTTTCTTTTCTCTCTTTTCCTCACTCAGGCCTTACAAGTTGCACGGCAGATCCTTCTCCAACAGCAACAGCAAAGCAGCGCCCTCAAGTCCCCTAAAAATAATGACAAGCAGCCTGCACAACAGGTACGTGTGCGTGTGTGAAGCTCCAATGCTGCTCAGTTCTCAAAATGTTTTACTAGATGCATCAGCTGTCTCAGATATTTATGCTTAAATTCCTTATGAGAAATGCAACAGAAAAAACTGAGAACATCGACCTGTAAAATTAATTTGGATCTAGGTCAGGTGATTTGATTTTTGCAAAATTTACCGTTTTATTTTTTTGCTGGCATTATTCACTCAGGTATTAAGAAGTTGTAACACAAATTCGGATTAGAAATATGTAATCATTTTAAATATATTTAGAATTTTAGTTTTATTTCATAACTCATGAATAAATGTATAAACAGCTTGTTGATTTTTATTTATTTTTTAACTCAGAAAGTACATTATTTGTTGAATATTTTTCAATGACATTCTTTAGGTTTGATTTTTTTTTTGGCAACTGATACTTTCACATTCAACTTATTTTTTTCTTATTTTATAAAAAAATGTGTGACAATTTGTTTCTGAGCCAATAACTTAACCACATTCACTAAATGTAACATGCAACCCGATGCTATCTGATAACATTGTTGCATGTTTGATAAATAATATATATATATGAGAAATACAACAGAAACAAATGAGAAAACAATATTGACCTGTTAAATGAATGTGAATATAGCTCAGATAATTACATTTTAGGGGAAGTAGATGAGAAATGAGCAGGCCCTCTAAAAAAAACTCCCTTATTAGTGTGAATAACAATGGAAAATTAATTAATTGCTATAGAGACATACACACACACAAAAAAAATAGTATATAAGGATTCCTGTGATATAAAATGTGGTTCTTACCTTCGAGACAGACGATACAGTAGCGGGATGTACGGAGGAGGAGCGAGGTCTTACGTAGATTACGTAAATTACGTACCGTAGATAACGCAAATACGATACAGAATTGTAGTGTTTCTTCCCGTGTAGTGTATTGGATAGACTACACTCACAATAATGTATGCCTCAGAACCTCATATTTATTATTAATTGAACACATATAACTCGTGCTGCTCCCAGTGTAATGCTCATGAATCCCTCGTCGCCCCTAGTAACCCCTGCTGTAAAACCAAGGTGGCCGTCTAGTGGAGATCATATGTAATTACCCCATAAATGTACATAATATACACCACAGGAAGACTCACTGGAGATGCGTATGGAAGCCAACGAACACGTGAAGTGAGCAAAAATTTGTTGAAGGCTTACTCGTATGTATGTATGTATGTGCGTGCATTTCTATAAGTGATCAGGCTTTATTTGTTTACATTTATATATACAGTTGGTGTTTCAACATGTACCTGTCAAAGCTTGACAAACAGGAAATTAAGGCAGACAGGGCTGAAGAGTTGGAAGAACATTATCGTAGTGTTCTTTCATCATTCACAGTAATCTAACAAATCACACACAATGAAATCCTGTCAGTTTTAGCACATCATGAGCACATGGATATCTAATGTGTGTGCAAGTGTGAAGAGCAAACAACATTAGCTTATTTAATAGAGGTACAGTAAGTATGGCATTCTCTCTCTGTCGCTTCCTCTCAGATTTCACACATAATTTCTGTCATCAGCTGTTAAAGGGGGCGCCCGGGAGTAGCTCTGGCTCCTGTCTCAGCCTCCGGCTTTCTATTTGCCTACCCTTTGTGATGCAAAGCAAATCCGGCCCTTTTCATTTCCCCATCCGTGCCCCTTTAAAAGAGAGCAGCTAGCCGTGTCTGATGCAATATTTACGTTTATTTGAGATCATTCTCGCTCAGATCCTTATCTTTGTTTGAGCAAGGTGGATGTTGTTTGTTTCGTGGTGGAATCGCAGGAGACCAAGGGGCATATTTGTTAATTAACGCACATCCCTGCTTTCAGTGAGTTTGTTTGTGTATGTGCGATAACTATATAGGAAGGCTTTTTAGTGGGACATACTAATGAATCATACATTGTCTAAGCATTTGAACTAAGGACAATGAGGAAAAACATCTTAGACTTGGATTGAATAAGTGACTTGAACATCAAAGGGACTTTGACTCTTTTCACCCAAAACACAACAGCAACATGCTTAAAAAAACACACTCGAGTAACCACATGGCAACACACTAGAATCATGACGCAAGTTTTGTGTAGGCTTGCACCTCTCACATTTTCCACCGCACTTCACCAGGGCTGCAGGATTAATACAAATAAATATTGTGATATTCCCTAGTGCTAAGGCTGCGATTAAAATGAATACATGCAGTGCATGTTTCAGAGTGAAGTGTGGAACTGTGTTCTTTTAAATGCAAGCAGATCATGGGCCGGTGTTGTCAGTATCTCAGAGAAAAGATTACAGGAAATGTTACTCCACACAAACTCTTCTCTGAGTTTGAGGTGCTTATAGTGTACATTTGGGAACATGCAAACATGTGCCAAACTTCTCAAACTTGACATGAGAAACTCTTTTAAACTGACTGTTTGCTTAGTAAAAGCTTGATGATTTAAAATTTGAAAGTGATGAAATTAAGGCAACCATACATTTTTAGAATTGTAATTTTACAGCTGCACTGTAAAATGAGTGTTATTTTTATTATTATTAGTAGTAGTAGTATATTTTTATTTTTTTTATGGTGAAATATTACAATACGTATTTCTTATTATAGTCATCAAAATTATATCGTGCGATCACAAGAAAAAAATGTTTTTCCCTAAAGCCGCGCTTTGTTGCATATCAGTATCATGCAATGTAGTCTAAAAGAACTTGTGTTGACATCACTGGAAATAAGCCACAAAGGAAGAAATACGGTATCTGTGACCTTTAGGTTCTGTGAGAATTTTCCGACATTGAGATAAAGTCAAAAGGATCAAGCTAAAGAGCTTCTCTCATCGGGCTGAAGGGTCAACAGCCAGCAGATTCCACTATCCGGACTGTTAGTAAGTAGAGGAGCAGACCAGCCTCGGCACACAAAGACAAAATTCAAATTCAAATTTATTAATGTATACAGAGAGCATGGCCAACCTGTCACTCACACCAGTGAAAAAGAAAGCAAGTGTGTTTTTGTCTTTCACCCTCATGCTCTTATATATCTTTCTGTGACTGTTCAGAATAGAATCCAAAGTACTGCATACTTCTAAATGGATACTGTATACTGCATGCTATTTGTTTTTAAGTATGCCGTTAAGGATGCTATAACAAACATTTAAAACATGTAGCCTTTGTATGCTTCGTTGTTTGTGTCTCGCTGATGCAGTACTGCTTAATGTAAACTCTTTAAATCAAGTGGTGAAGTTTAGCACAATGCATTGTGGGATAGTTCCAAGTGTAGTATGCTTTGTTGTACACTGACCATTTTGGCACATTCGTTCTTTGCATATAGAAAATAATCTTTCTATGCACAGTATGCATACTGTATACTACAGATGGTATGGTAGTGTGCTGTTCTGGACAGAGCATGTATCTTTTTCTCTCCTTCGTTCCATCCAATAACGCTTTAGCTCATATTATCCGAGAACCCAATAGCTCTTGCAGGCTTGTGTGATCCATTTATCATTAGATGCTCTTCTACGTTAGGCGTCAAAAGTGTAAATTTGCTTTCATTTACATTTTAATTTGATTTGTGGCTGTTTTCTCACCATTTCAATCGACGTCCACCTAACACTTTGAAGATTTAAGTGTTTGCACATTATTTATTTTGGTCAGCAGTGAGAAATTTAATTGTAGCACACTAATTGTTAATTGTTGGGCTTATAGGGAACACAGGGTATGGCAGTAAAATCATGGGAACCTTTATTAATCGATGGGCGTCTCTAGCATAAGTAGCACATTGGATGCTGGACAATTAACAGACAGTATGTCTTATATTTCTGCATTAGTCATACTAGGGGATTTTTTTAAATTAAATGGGGGGGGGGGGGGGGGGGGGGGGGGGGGGTCTATATTAATATGACACACAACATAGAACACCATAAACATCTGGTGTAGTGACAGACTGGACAAGAGGCTAAACACACTCGGCTGGTCAAAAAAATGTGAGTAAATCACAGACAAAATGACACGTGTAATTAAGAGTCCGTGTCACTTTACCACTTTATACCTACAGCAGAGAAGAGAGAGAGTCAACAAGAGAAAGAGAGAGAGAAGAAGATAGAGAGAGTGCAACTCCCTCCTTGCTAATTACGGTTATCACTGAAATGGTAGGGCTTGAGTCATTAGTTCCATGTGCATTTAATTAGAGGCAGTCTGAAATTGGATTTAACTTATTACTTTTTCATGGATCGCTTTCTTGTCATCACTTCAAATTGGATTGCAGCCCCAGGTAACTAATTATGCCCGCCACAGGATCAGGAGTGGAGAAATAGGTAATTAGGAACAACACTTGCAGACCTTCCTTGATAGTCCACCCTCTCCATGGAATGAGGGAAAATAAAAAAATACCAAAAAAGAGTGAAGATTATTTGCGGCAATGCTGTTAAAGCAGGTGTGGTTAACTGTGCGTTGCCACAAGGGATGATGGGTAGGGAGCTGCCACCTATGGAGGATTAAAGCTGGGTTGGCAGAGTTATTTTGACGTGATGTTCGCCACTAAAATAATGCCCGTACTAAACACATTGTGGTTTATTTGATCATTGCACAATGTAAATGTCATGCCTATCCTCATGCTTTATTTTTATTTTTACTTTTGCTATTAAAGGCTGCTTGAGCGTGAACTTTTGTCATTCACGCTTGAGCTGACAAGATGATGTAGCAAAACAAACATGGCGTCAATAGGCAGTTTTAAAAGAAAGGTTGTTTGTTTCCTTGGACAGTGTTGACGCTTGTTGAGATCAGCTGGTCTGTTCGCTTATTTTTGGTGTCTTCCAAACATGCGTGAATCATCTGGAGGAGTTTGTTAATGTACCAAAAACTCAGTGATGGAGAAGCTTTATCGAATGTGCTTGTTTGGAACGGTGCTATTAGTTATCCAAGCTGTCAGACTGTTTTTATCAGGTTTACACTTAAATGTATGAAAAATCTCATAGATGTTCAGTGAAGAAGGGACTTTCTAGGGATCAAAGTGTTATACAGATTTAGGCCAGTAAGCAACAATTCAGATCACTGAAGAAACTACATGGAACATCCTTGCAACTAAAAAGGCAATTCCCTAGAAACTACCAAAAACACACTAGCATCATAGAAACAGACAGTCAGAACATCTTAGCAACTGTGCAGCAACACCCTGGAAACCACCCTACGTGATATTGCAACATAGTAAGTGGTTTAAATCTAATTGTAAAAATTATAACGTTACCCTCTCATATATAAGTGAATTAGGTATTATTTGTTTGTGATAGATGGATGGATGGATAGATAGATGGATGGATATGACTGGAAAAATTAGAATTACATTTTTTGTTTTATATTTGTTTAATACTTTTTCATTTTACTTACCTTTTAGCAATTTAACACCAATCAAAAGCACCAACAACTGAAGTAGTTTTTTTTACATTTTATGACTTTCATTGTTCATTAATTGTCCTCTGTGGTGAGTTAGACTCACTTGATCTCTTGGGCTTCAATGGTCCAAAAAGTCTAATTTTTTCAGTGTTTTGATGATGGCACAGGAAGTAATCAGTTGAGCTGTTTTGCACAATCTTTCTCCTTCTGTTTCTCTTTGCCTTTCTTTCATGATCATATGCAGTCGTTGGAAGGGCAAGTGGAGGTCAGGCGATAATGTCCTCTCACTTTAACAAACGATGAAGGGCCCACACCCCCCCTCTTCCCCTCTTCACACACGCACACAGACATACTGCAATTCCTTCTTCATAGAGTGCTACATGACACAGTGCAGAAGTCAGGCTTTGGCTCTCCTACACTAATACCCTCTTTCTTCTCTGCAGTTTTTTCTCTCTGGTCTTTTTTTGAACTATCGTTGTAGTGAAGTCCCACTACGTTAAAGATGTTATCTGGTTGAGGCGGCCAAATATGGATCAGATTCCGGTCAGAGAATCAGGAATGGAGAACTGATCCTTTGGTTATGAAGCATTTATTTGTAATCCAGATGCAGGTATATAACTGTGAGATTATATGGTGTGCGTATGCGTGGTCTACAAAGGAAATAAAGAGAAATGTTTTACATTAGTCTCATTGAACTGAATACACAAATGAGTAATAAACATAGTAAACGAATACACTGTACAAATGTCAGCTATAATAATCATAATAAAGTCGACAGAGATACAGTATCACACTAAATAATACACTGCCATAATCAATAACATAAACAAACACTCGCGCTGTAACGCGCGCCGTATCGGGGCAACACCAACGCGTCTAGTGATGACTCAGCAGATTAGTTCGGCAAATTACGGCCGAATAAACGGTAAAACACGAACGATATAAACATCGGAGATTACTAATGATCTTCACGGCATCTACTCGCAAATATATAACATACATAATGTACTTACAGGTAGTGCATGAACGCACGCATGACACGGAACACAGTCAGCAACATAAAGATGAACAGTCATCGACTACCGGTGTGCGTCACTAATACCGGGACCCCAACAACAACAACAAAATATTCGTTCCTAGGACAGGCTTTCTGACACAGCCGCCCCCAATTATCTGATAAGATAATTGAAATCTCTAGGAAAGTCTGTCTGAAGTGTCCATATTATCATCCTCAAGGTGAGGAAGTGGAATCAGCCGAACAACTGGACGTGTGTAAGTTTTATCTTTAACCTTGACTCTTGTAATACGAACTCTACCATCCGTTCCAGCCAGGGTCTCCATCACTGTGCCGACAGGCCAGAGTGCCCGTGGAAGTTGGGGATCGACAATGAGCACTACTTGGCCTACTGTCAGTTCTTTGACATCCGTCCTCCACTTATGACGACCTTGCATGCCTGGAAGGTAGTGGCGTATGAAGGAAGTCCAGAAATGGTCAGCAAGCACCTGACTATGTCTCCATCTCCGTCTACCAAGCAAATTGTTAGAATCATACAGAACCTGTGGTAAAGAGGCATCATGGCGACCCATGAGAAGTAAGTTCGGAGTCACTGGATCCAAGTCGGCGACATCCGAGGATACATAGCCAAGTGGCTTGGCGTTCAAGATACTCTCTACTTCCACTAGAAGGGTTTGCAGTACTGGTTCTGGGACTGACTGCTCTCGCAGGATCACACGTAGTGCTGTCTTAACTGATTTCACCTCACGCTCCCATGTGCCTCCGAAGTGAGGGGCACTTGGTGGATTATGACGAAATCGGATCTTCTGTCCAGCTAGCAGCTCCTGAAGCTTTGGTGCCATGGCATTGAAGGTCTGTTGTAGTTCCCGATTACCTCCAACGAAATTAGTGCCATTATCGCAAATTAGTTCCATGGGCTTGCCTCGTCGTGCTATGAATCGACGCAGAGAAAGCAGGAATGCATCAGTGTCCAGGTTCTCTAATAAATCTAGATGCACACAGCGTGTTGTCATACATTTGTAGATAATCCCCCATCTTTTCTCTTGACGGCGACCAAGCTTGACTGCAAATGGACCGAAGCAATCTACACCAGTAGAATGGAAAGGTGGCTTATACAAGTTTAACCGGCAGGGTGGTAGATCGGCCAATCGTGGGGTCTGAGGCTTGGCACGCCACCGCTGACAGTCTCGGCATGTGCGTTGCTGTTTACGAATTGCTTCTCTGCCTCGAAGCACCCAATACTGGCGCCGAAGTTCCGCTAGAACTCTTTCTGAGCCAGGGTGAAGAAGTCGTTGATCGGTATCTTTAATTAGCAGAAGGGTGATATGATGTCTTGGATCTAACACAATGGGGTGCACAGATTCCAGGTCAAGGTCACAAGCACGACGTAACCGCCCACCCACACGGATAAGTCCAGTGGTCCCATCATACTCTGGGGCGAGAGAGATCAAACGACTATCAGCTGGGACTGACTGTCCAGCCTTTAAAGCCTTGACTTCAAGCGGGAAGGAGTCACTTTGCGCCTGCAGCAGGAGGAGTCTCTCTGCTTCAATGTATTCAGAAGCCGTTGCGGGAGAGTCAGTATTTATTTCAGCCGCCCCATGCAGGGATCTAACAGTGGATTGGACAAGTTCTTGCCATGTGGAGAACTGGCTGTGATCAGGTATGGAACTATTAAGCATGGAAACAGTTCCGATGAAGGCAGCTTTCTTTAATTCGCTGAGGTCTGGCTCTTTATCAGTCTTGAGAGTAGATGGCCACTGGTCGATTGGCTGGCTTAGGAATGCTGGTCCGGAGCTCCACTGATGAGGGCCTGCCAGCTCAGTTAGTGAAAGACCTCGTGTGATGTGGTCAGCAGAGTTGCGAGCCGACTCAACATACCTCCATTCAGCCATATCGGTGAGGGTCTGTATTTCTGCTACACGTGTTCCTACAAACACCTTGTAGCGACAGGACTCTGATGTCAGCCAGTATAATACAGTGGTAGAGTCAGTCCAGAAAGTAACCTTGTGAATAGGAATAGTCAACTCTGTTTGGATCACCTTGGCCAACTGGGCCCCAGTCAGTGCTGCACTCAGCTCCAAGCGAGGCATGGACAGACATTTCCTCGGTGCTACTCTTGACCTGGCCAGCACAAAGGTGACAGTAACCTGTCCTTGACTATCTGTGGTACGCAAGTAGGCCACTGAACCATAAGCTCTTTCTGAGGCATCACTAAAGACATGAATCTCTCGCATGACTGAAGTGTTGTCATTAAAGGCTGAGGTGTATGTTCGAGGGAACTGCAACTGAAGGAGAGTAGGTAGTTCTCTCACCCAGGTAAGCCACTGTTCTCTCAAATGCAGAGGTTCAATGGGGTCATCCCAACCGAGGTTATGCTTCCAGAGGTCTTGGATAAGTACCTTGGCCCTGGTAGTGAATGGGACGATGAACCCCAAAGGGTCATACTGACTTGCCAGCGTCCTATACATGTTCCTCATGGTAGGCTCAGCAGGCTCTGTAGAGCGCAAATTATAACCCAGGGTGTCATTGATACAATTCCATCGCAGCCCAAGAGTGGGTTCTTGGAGGTCTTTGCTTAGTTGTGTCAACCAACGTTCACTACTAGCAGACTTTGCATCGGTGGGAAGGTGCTGGATCACAGATGGTACATTGCTTGCCCATTGTCTTATTTCAAAGCCTCCATCGGAGAGTGTTTGGCGCAGTCCATCAACTATTTCTTTGGCTTCATTTACGGTTGGTGTACTGTGAAGGCAATTATCAACATAGAATGAATTTTCCAGTATGTTGACTAGATCAGGCATGTCTTTGTGTCCTTGGGCGTGGCGTTGGAGGGCATAGATGGCACAGCATGGGCTGCATGTAGTGCCAAACGGGAGTACCTGCCACTCATATACATCAGGTTCCACCTCCCTGCGCATGTCCCTCCAAAGGAACCGCAGCACTGACTTGTCGGCTGGCAGTAGGCGTACCTGATGGAACATCCCTTTGATGTCCCCACTGATAGCAACAGGGTGTTGGCGGAATCGAAGGAGGACACCCAGTAATGTAGGTCCCAATGTAGGCCCAGGCAGCAGTTGATCATTTAAAGATTGTCCCTGATGTTTAAAGGAACAGTTAAATACTATCCTGTCTTTACCATTGTGATGCACCATATGGTGTGGGATGTACCAAGACTCTGCACTCTTGTCAATCTCCTCTAGAGTCAGTTTGGCAACATAACCTGCCGCCTCCAACTTCTGGATCTCAGTACAGTAGGCTTTAGCCCTCTCAGGATCCCGTGCCAGCCTACGCTCGGTGCTACGTAAACTGGGGAGCACAGTCTCTTTATCTGCCTGGAGTAAACTCCCAGATGTTCTTCTCAATAAGGGTGTGGCATAACGCTGAACACCGTCCACATTCACCCGGATGGTGGAATTTTGGAGTAGGGTGTAAGCCTCTCGATCCTGCTTGGACCTGGTGACCATTTTCTCAGTGTAAGGGAGAGTATCAACTTGCCAGAGCCTTTCTACATGCTGGATGAGATCATCACGAGCTGGGCCTGTCGTGATGTGAAGACATTGCTGACTCCCTCGTGAAGGTTGTATTGGACTCATCGGGCCCTGCAGAGACCATCCAAGATGTGTGCAGACAGCAATGGGTCCTCCTATTGGGCCTTTGCTTATGGGCTGGATTGGTGTCAGGAGGTGTGGATTATCTGACCCAATGAGGAGCAGTGGTTTTACCCTATCGACGGGAGGCAATGGTAGATCCTTCAGGTGCCGATAGGCATTCTGGAGGGCAGTCACTGGGTAGTTGTGCTCTGCTAGACACAGACCGGTTGCAGTGAAAGCATGACGTATAGTGAACTTCGTCATGGGTTTGGAGACTGAGGACACCTCAAAAGAGACGGATGACCCATCAAGTTCAGCGTGACACTGTTGAATTGTCTGTAGGGAAAGCAATTCAGGAGTACTGGTTAACTGGAGCTGCTGAACTACTGGCTGTAGCACAATTGTTCTCTCTGATCCATCATCCAGGACTGCATGGGTTTCCATAGTGTGACGACCATGGTGGAGGAGGACTTTAACCACTTTCAACATGACCTTGGGAGATCGGTTAGGTCTGTCAAGGTAGACCCTGGTAGGTGGTAAGCTCACCATGAGTACTGCTCTGGAAGTGTCATTAATGGAGTCATGTAGAACTGTGAGATGAATCTCTTTACAGATATTACAAGGGCGTTTGAGGTTGCAAGCATCTACTGCATGTGTCCGACCACATCTCCAGCAGCGTTTTCCCTCTTTAATCCAAGTGACGATTTGAGAAGGACTTAACTTCTTGAACTGTTCACAAGAATTGAGGTAATGGTCCCGGTTATCACAGTGGGGACAATATGGCTTTGGCTTTGAGATGTGTTTTGGATCTGTAGGTTTAGTGTGTCTTATGGTGCTTTCATTGGACATGAAAACTGGTGTTGGTCGCTCCTTTGGACGAGTGAATGGCATGGGTTTACCATAGGACTTGGATGAGTCACTCTGGTACAAGGATACAGCTCGGCTGGAAATGCGTTTTGCTTGAGACTTGATCTCTAACCAGTTGGCCAAATCAGGGAGTGTATAGGTCTTGTCAGTACCTGTCTGAAGAATACCCCTGCTTAGACAGTATTCAACAAAGCCGTCACGGTAGGCAGGTGGTAATTTACTTAACAGACGATCCACGTGAGAGCCACACAGGAGTTCGTAACCGTTCTGGCCCTCAAGAGTCCTTAGCATGCCCACCAATGATTGAACAGATAATGCGAATGAGTCAAACGCGTTGGCATCACCCATTCTGATTGGTGAAGTGTTCATGATGGCTCCCAACTCTGACTGCACAAGCTGTCTTGGCTGGCCATACTTGTCTTGAAGAGCTTGCAGTGCGGATGAATAGGGACGTGGATGGTACATATAAGCTTTAGCCAGCTGCTGAGCACTGGGAAGTGTCAAATGGCTTAGCAATACGTGATATTTGTACTGCTCACTGAGATGGCTGTGATTGCTCAACAAATTGTCCAATGCCAACTTTAATAAGGCAAAATCACTCTCATTACCACTTTCAAACACCGGCAACTTGAGTGGGGGAATACCATAAGCTGATGCAAACTGTTGCTCTGTACTAGGGTATGCTGGATGACCATAATGCGTAAAGGGTACACCTGAAAGTGGTGGAGCATGTCTAGGGCCAGTAGGGGGCTGCAGCAGATGTGTTGTCACAGGAGGGATTCCTGTTTGCAGTACCGCATATGGCCTTGTAGGTGGCAATAGTGTTGTTCTGGTAGGGTGCTGTGGCATAGATGGCGTACTTGTACTGATTGGATGTGCAGCAGTAGACATGACTGTGGCTCCTGAGTGAGATTGGGGAACCACATTCGATACCACAGTACGATCTGGTGCAATTATGGGGTTTGCCAGAGGTACATTAAAGACAGGTGATGAGACTGTTTGTGGTAAAGGCTGGATACCTGCAGGCGGTCTAAGTGATGACTGAGACACCCAAGAACCATCAGGAATGATCTGTTCGGCTGGATGAATCTGCATAGTGGAGGTAATAACTGGTGACTGAGTAGAGGGGTGCGGGAGAGAGTCTGATGGACGAGGTGGACTCATATGTTCAAGCTGAGGTTGTGGCGAAAGGCTGTCAGGTGAGCCTGGAGGCACAGGAGTTGTTGAACCAGAGTCTTTAATAAGCATGCAGGACACAAGCTTCGCTACCTCGAGTTCAGTCTCTGCTTGTTGCAGCTTACGCTGTCTTTCAAGATGCTTGGATAAAGCCTCCTTTGCTGTAAGCGCTTCCTCTTGCATACGCTGGGCTTCTTTAGCTTGAGCCTGTAGCCGCTGGTATTCCACGTCGGCCAGTGAGTCCTCCTCGACCTGCTGCCGAAGACTGTCTAACTGCCTCTGTTTAATCTTCTCCTCCAAAATAGCAGTCTGGACACTAGAGAGTTCTGTTGGAAGATAAACACCAGTGGAGGTAATAGAGCGCCTACTTGACCTGGAGTGAGAGCTTGCGCCGCTGTGAGACGTTTTCCTCGAGCTGCTTCTTGGGCGACTGGTACAGTGGGAAGAAGCTTTAGGAGGGGGGTCCTTAGCGGGTCGGTAGCCAACCTCATAATCATCAAGGTGAGAGGGCAAATTAGTCCTGCGGCGGGGTCTATCCATTGTCTCTGTTGTGTCACTTTCTGCTGGATCCATATTGGTTTGATCTTGCTCTCAATCCGGCTCGAAGGACCATAAATGTAGTGAAGTCCCACTACGTTAAAGATGTTATCTGGTTGAGGCGGCCAAATATGGATCAGATTCCGGTCAGAGAATCAGGAATGGAGAACTGATCCTTTGGTTATGAAGCATTTATTTGTAATCCAGATGCAGGTATATAACTGTGAGATTATATGGTGTGCGTATGCGTGGTCTACAAAGGAAATAAAGAGAAATGTTTTACATTAGTCTCATTGAACTGAATACACAAATGAGTAATAAACATAGTAAACGAATACACTGTACAAATGTCAGCTATAATAATCATAATAAAGTCGACAGAGATACAGTATCACACTAAATAATACACTGCCATAATCAATAACATAAACAAACACTCGCGCTGTAACGCGCGCCGTATCGGGGCAACACCAACGCGTCTAGTGATGACTCAGCAGATTAGTTCGGCAAATTACGGCCGAATAAACGGTAAAACACGAACGATATAAACATCGGAGATTACTAATGATCTTCACGGCATCTACTCGCAAATATATAACATACATAATGTACTTACAGGTAGTGCATGAACGCACGCATGACACGGAACACAGTCAGCAACATAAAGATGAACAGTCATCGACTACCGGTGTGCGTCACTAATACCGGGACCCCAACAACAACAACAAAATATTCGTTCCTAGGACAGGCTTTCTGACAATCGTTTTTTTTTTGGTGGAGACCCATGGCATTGTCCTGACACATGTATACCACAGTGCAACAATCTGTAACTCATTAGCGGTGTGGTGTGCTGGGGCTCGCTGGAGCTCGGCCAGAGCTTCCAGCCTCTCTTACAGACAATTCCTGCACGACATAGAGCCTAACTGAGCCACTAAAAGCCCGACGTGGGCCTCAGTTCAAATGTTTGGGGTTGGTAACAATTTTAAAACAACGGGAAAAAAAAGTCTTATTCTCACCAAGGCTAATAAAGATAATAAAAACATTAATATTGCAAAATATTATTAAAGTTTTAAATCAAATTGATCCTTGCAAATAAAAGTTTTAATTTCCTTAAAAAAATGTTTATGTATGAATGATTTAAGGGGGTCTGAGTACGTACGGAAAGTATTCAGACCCCCTTAAATTTTTCAACCTTTGTTATATTGCAGCCATTTGCTAAAATCATTTAAGTTCATTTTTGTTACTGATTAATGTACACACTACACCCCATATTGACAGAAAAACACAGAATTGTTGATATTTTTGCAGATTTATTAAATTAGAAAAACTGAACTATCACATGGCCAAGTATTCAGACCCTTTGCTGTGACACTCATTTATTTAACTCTGTTGCTGTCCATTTCTTTTGGTCATCCTTGAGTTGGTTCTACACCTTAATTTGAGTCCAGCTGTGTTTGATTTTACTGATTGGACTTGATTAGGAAAGCCACGCACCTGTCTATATAAGACCTTACAGCTCACAGTGCATGTCAGAGCAAATGAGAATCATGAAGTCAAAGGAACTGCCTGAAGAGCTCAGAGACAGAATTGTGGCAAGGCACGAATCTGGCCAAGGTTACAATGGTGGTGCAGCATCATGCTGTGGGTTTTTTTCAGCTGCAGGGACAGAACGACTGGTTGCAAGCGAGGGAAAGATGAATGCAGCCAAGTACAGGGATATCCTGGACAAAAACCTTCTCCAGAGTACTCAGGACCTCAGACTGGGCCGAAGGTTTACCTTCCAACAAGACAATGATCCTAAGCACACAGCTAAAATAATGGAGTGGCTTCACAACAACTCTGTGACTGTTCTTGAACGGCCCAGACAGAGCCCTGACTTAAACCCAATTGAACATCTCTGGAGAGACCTAAAATGGCTTTCTACCAAAGCTTACCATCCAACCTGACAGAACTGGAGAGAATCTGCAAGAAGGAATGGCAGAGGATCCCCAAATCCAGGTGTGAAAAACTTGTTGCATCTTTACCAAAAGCAAAAGGTGCTTCTACTAAATACCGAGCAAAGGGTCTGAATACTTAGAAGCAAGAGATATTTCAGTTTTTCTTTTTTAATAAATCTGAAAAAAGAAGAAAAAACAATCTCGGTTTTAAATAACATTTTAATTTGTTCACCTAAAAATTCTGTCATCATTTATATTTTGTTACATGCATTTACCCTGTTATTAAACGTGTATGATTTTTTTACTTCTATGGAGAATAATAGAATAGACAATAATATATGGATCATTTAAAAAAGAACAAAAACTTTTGTACTATATTACAAATCTTCTGAAGATAGTTTTGCCATTCATTAGCTTTTTCTGACAAATGTTTTCACTGATTTCACTCAAATTTAAATGATTTTTCACTGATGATTTTCACCTCCAAAATGAGCAGTTAACCTCTCTGACCAGCCCATTGAGAACCAAATCAGTATGATTCATGAACACATTTATTTAGACCAGTTTTGTGAATCGAGTCATTTACAGTGCTTATTTTAGCAGGTGCTTTTATCCAAAGTTTCTTACAGAGGAGGAACACAAGTATTTCAAATAAATCAACTGATTCATTTACTTGATTTAAGATTTGGATGTTTATATTTCTCATGATCACAGCAATGAGAGCAAGGACAGGTGTCAAATGAAATTTTGTTCTGTTCTTTACACAAAGCAATCAAATGCCTTCAGAAGACAATAGCGCAGAAGCCCATATAGTATGGACTATTTTTTTAATGCTATTTTTTATTTGCAAACGATGATATTCCTCATGTAGATGTTGAGAAGGGTCAGACATAATTTTGCCTGCCGCAGACAACATCTTTTTAATACATGCATCTTAAAAACTTGAGCATTTGGCCCACAGACTTTTGCTAGACTGGTGTATATATTCGCTCAATCTGGCTTTAAGTTGAACAGAGTGACAGCTACACCATCAATGCACATATTCCACATTGCAACACTGTAACTATATAGATTAAATAAACAATAGCAATATCTGCTTCCAATATCTTGCAACAAACATGATCTGTACTGTATGTACTTCAATCGGAATGTTATGTACAGTCACTGGTTGATCACATCAACTAGTCTATCTGTACAACACAAACGAATACTAGAATCATCTTCACTACAACAGGACACAACAGCCAAGATATCCTTCAAAAAGTAGCTGTTTGTGTCTCGCATAAGAAAGTAAGTCAAATGGGTTTGGCAGCATGAGGGTTTGTAAATTATGACAGCATCGTCTTTTGAGAGTGAACTATTCCTTTAAAGTCATAATGGTTTTGTCGCTTTTTTCTCTCTTTTTTTCTCTCTGAAGTCCTCTGAAGGAACCATCTGCGTATTTCTCATTCTTCCATCTGCGGCTGTAGCCACGTATCATTCCTGTTCTCTTCAGCCGTTTGTTTTTTCTAGTCATATTGTAAGAATGCATTATGTGTAATGTGTAGATGAGAAACAGGTTTGGATGATGCTGTCACAATGAGGTCATCATGCTTTTTTCCAGACCGTCTGGCCCAGCCAGTGAGTAACATCCAACCATCAGATTGCTGTCGCATCAACTCCGAATGCCAACCCTTAAAGCAACAGTGCCATTTTAGAGACCTTTTCACTTCAGTCATGTTTCTTTGCTCCCCCCGAGCTGCCCGCCAGCCCTTTCTTCTTGTCTCCTCCCCTTCTCCCCTCATCCCTCAAATCTTTCCATCCTTTCTTCCGTTTTCCGCCACGGTATGCAGATGTGTGGTCCGTGTTGCTAGGACTGATTCATTCGTCCTGCGGGGAGTGTATGGATAGATGTGTGTGTATATAGGTCGTATTTGAGACTCCAAAACACTAACAGCTATATGAGAAGCTTGGTGGAGTCTCTTGTTTGAAGCCACATCTGACGGTCTGTGGCTTCATTGGAGAACTGACAGTTGTCAGCGGTTAGCATTCGATGCTTGGGACAGAGGAATATGGCTACTGTAATCATTGTGTATATGTTTAACTGCTTTTAATAGTTGAGCTCTACTTTTTCTAATTTTATTCTGAAGTATTAAAATTGTCATTAAGAGTAGACTAAACACGTATGGCTTTGGTTTATATTTATTACAGATGTTAAAATACCCAACTTTGGCCTAGTGCTGCTTTGTTTGGATTGTTAGGTTGACTGAGTTTGGTAAAGCAAAGATGTTCACTAAATGTTCGCTTGCAATTGGCTGACACTCATTTAGTGTTTACCAGTATTTATTTATTAATATTTTAATATTAAATGAATCTATATTAATGTAGAATTCTTATCTTTTTCTTGCCTTTTATTTGATTTGTGATTATATAATTTAAGATTAAAATATCCGTTACATTTACTTGTTTAAAATCAAGTTATAAAAATTTTATCATTTGAATGTAAATATTATACAAATTTGCATTATTATTTATTATCTTTCCAATAGTTTATTAGTTAACTAACATAAAAATAATAATTAAAATACAATATTTTTTCCTTTTGGAATTTGTAATTTTATTCTGCAAGGACACATACAGTAGATTAAAAATGATAAAGAATTATATTGATTAAAAAGATGTATATTTTTCAAATAAATGCTGCTCTTTCTGTTCATCGAAGAATCCTAAGAAAAAAATGTATTATGATTTTCACAAAGTTAAGCAGCATAAATGTTTTCAATTATAAGAATTATATTCTTGAGCACCAAATCAGCGTATTAGAATGATTATGGGAATAAAAAAATATTTCTTTTAAAAATAAATAAATATATACACGCACACACAGAGAGAGAGGCAGGCGATACAGCATCAATTTGTCTTGGGAATGACAAATACAAGTCCTGAACAGTGTCCAGAGGGATTTTAAGCTATTCGTCTTGCTGAATAGTGGCCAGGTCACTGTGTGAAACGTTTTCTGGCTTGCTCCGCCAAAATTACCTCAAAGAGGCTCAAAAACATTTAGATCTGGTGACTGTGCAGCCCATGGAAGATGTTCAACATTACTTTCATGTTCATCAAACCATTCTGTCACAACTCTTGTTGTGTATTGGTGCATTGTCATGTTGAGACCCTTCAGGGTACAACGTTTGAATAATTTGGTGCACATGGTCATGAAGCACAGTAGGAATGCCATGATATTGCAGGCCAAACCATCCCTGATCCACCCCCGTGCTTCACTCTGGGCAGCAGCAGTCTGGGTGTTAAGCCTCTTTGGGGCTTCTCTCCACACCATAACGCACACAGACGTGAGAAAGACAGGGCATATGGACCCAACAGAGAACAATACATGTTTCATGGCTCAAGATTTGCACCAATGAAACCAACACTTGGCATTGGCACGAATGAATAAAGGTTGACTATAGCAGGAGCTCTTGATGAGCAGTTTTGATGGAAACAGAAGAGTAGAGAGTCACGTTTAATTCTATATTGAGTAGCTGTCTTTGTTTGTTAGTTTTTTGGGATACAATCCAGGTTAGTACCTGAACATCCCTTTCCGACAGTTTCCTCATGCGTTGACTCTTACTCCTGTTGGATGTGGTTCTTCCTTCGTTGTGGTATGCCGACATTACCCTGGATACCATAGCTCTCGATACACCACAAAGACTTGCTGTCCTGGTCACAAATTAGCCAGTGAGATGAGCATCAGTGATTGTTTTCCCTGTTTTGAACTGCTCTTACTGATGGAATGTAAAATCAGTGAAGATTCTCCACCAGGCCGTATATATGTATATATGTATGTATGTATGCGTGTGTATTTATGTATGTGTGTGTGTGTGTGTGTGTGTGTGTGTGTGTGTGTATGCATGCATGTATGTGTTGGGGGTTGCAAAAAACCGTTGAGATAACCGATGATCGAGATAACCAAAAGCCAATATGGCGATTTGTTTGATGATACAATAAAAACCACCTTCGATTCTTGATACAAAACTTTAATTATATTCTCCAACATTGCAAACACAATTTCGCTCACAGCGTAAACAGTCAACATACAACAACACATTCGCTCATAACACAGTCATTTCGCTCAGACACAGTTCTGATTAGTATTGTACGCGCGGTTACTATGGTTTCTTTACAAAGTCTAAAAGTCTTTGTTGCTTTTTGCCTTTAACGGTCTGCTTGAAAACAAATGCTTCGAAGCTTCTATCAGTAACAACGTCTTTGTCGATGTCAGTGTAATCTGGGAATTCCTGGACAGTGATGGCGAACTCCTGTGCCTCCTCTTCCAAGATAGCATCTGTAAGGCTTGATTTTTACGCCACTTCCACGAGATATTCTGCGGCTGCGCGGCTCTGCGAACTCAGCACATGCGCAGTGAACTCGGTATGATCATTAGTCCCGGGGATCGAGATAAACCACTTTAAGTGGCGAATTTGTCCCTCTTTTTTTTTAGATATTAGGGTTCGGCGACATAAAAGAATCGACATAACCGATAGGAAAATGATAAGACAAATAGGGAATTTGGCTGTTCCATTTCAAAAACGTCGACAAAACAGGGTTGGCGAGTTAACCGTGAGTCGAGATAAGTGGATTCCACTGTATATATATAATGTATATGTGTGAAAACTTCCATACTACAGTATATTGGGAAAAGTTTGTTTCATTGCCCATCCTCTGTTTGTGGTATTAATGTACATATTTCAATATTTATTTGAGATTTTATTTAAAAAATGCAAAAAAAATGTCAATTTTACCACAAGTAATTCACTGTTCAAATATGGTCATTTGTTTCTTACCTCTGATTGAAATGTTTTGATGATGCCTCCAAAAATAGTGTCTGACTCAAAAAAGGACACTCTCTGAATCAATCACAAAAGAACATAAAGAAAACAACATTCCCCCACCCACTTCACTTATGTCGAACATCAGCAACAAAAGCTCATGTTTTGACTGAAGTCAAAGCCAAGGCGAAGCACAGACCATGGTGGAACACGTTTGTATCAGCACAGCATTAATAAAACAGGATCTGCTCGATATTAAGCAGCTTTTGTCATTGTGCAAATTGCTAAATGCGCATATAATTGTTTCAGAGTTTGCGGCTTCTCTAAAGATTGTCTCTTCCCTCATTAGCTGTGGCAAATATCAACACCACACATACTGTACTGAAACTGCTGCCGTCATGCTAGTCAGAGGTCAGAAATGACTGTTTGGTCTCTGCTCATTCATTAATAGAAGTGACATTCAAGGTGTGTGTGTGTGTGTGTTTGGTCCTTCAAAATGAAGGTTGTTGCCCACAGCACCAGCTGTTTTCTGTTAACATCACACCTGTTCTGCTAAAACATGTTTAAGTAAACAACAGATTACATTTAGTCACAGGACAGCGTTACTAATGACTTTATTTAGACCGTTCAAAAGGTCTAAGAACGGTGTTTGTACAAAGAGATCTCGTCATAGTAGTAGTACTAGAACCGTCACGTCTGTAGTGGTTTTCGTGATGACTCTTCACGAGAGGATTGGTATGACTGTGCAGTTCAAATGCTAAACTAAAGCAGGTTACCAGCAAGCACTTATCTGGGATCAGTTCCCCCCCCCTGGCCCAGTGTCACCCTGACAGTCATACGGGGATCCGCGGAGCTCATCTGAGATGGAGTGCATTATTGTTTGTGTGTCAGTCTTGCAAAGGAGTCAACCTGTGCTTTCCAATTATCTCTAACAAGACATAAATGAATAGTGTTGGTTCTGTGACTCACAAAGTGATGGAGTGAATAAACAGCAAGATCTATTAGACGGCTTGGATAGAAAGAGTATGGGTAATTATGGCGTACAGGCCCGAACACAGCACAGATAGATCGAGAGAGAGCGAGAGAGAGACAAGAGGAGGAGGCTTGAACTGTATGTCTGCTAAATTTATCATGAGCCCTTTGGGAGCAGTGAAATGAGAACAGTGGCCTATTACTGCTAAGAAGGTGTTTTATTGAGAATATGCCGACATTCTGCCCAGGGGAGACGGCATGGGAGAGGGGGTACGGCCAAGTGTGTGTGTTCATATGAGTGGCTGCATGCGTTATGTGTGTGTACTTGCACGGCTGCTTGCCTTTTTGCCTTTGATTGAGCATGTGTGTGTTTTTTATAAGTGTGTCTATGTGCGGGCCTCTGAGAGTGTATTCCAGAGAAACAATGAAGTATTTAATTATTCACTAAGGTGCATCATCTGTGGACTTAACTCTTTATTTGTTTAGGTCAGTACTTAATACAGTCAGTCTCTGTTGGACTACAGAAACCGCTGTTTACAGTTCCACAAACTATGACACTACTATGTTTTTTTTTTGTGGAACCATGCAACATAAATTCCCCTACATGAATATAATAATGATTTTTGTGTTGTCTCCAACACAATATTTTCTTGTAAGATTTTTTTTATAAGGTTATTCATTCATTTATTTATTTATTTCATATGTATGTTTGTATGTGTGTGTAATATATTTATATTTATATTTATATATATATATATATATATATATATATATATATATATATATATATATAAAAATTTGAAGCAATATAAAAACCAAATAAAAAGCATGCATATATATATATATTATACACTATACACGTGTGTATAATACATAATGTACAATAATATACATAATGTATGTGCATGCTTTTTATTTGGTTTTATATTGCTTTATATTTATATTATATTTTTATATTGTTTTTTTAACGATTTTCAAGTGTTTATAATTATTCATGTATTATTAACAGTGCAAAATATAATATATGATCTTGCCTAAATATATGTTATTACATCTTTTTTTTTTTTATAAATGCTAATATTCTAATTGAAGGACATTTGTAAAAACTATTCAGTAAGGCAGCAAGTTTAGCCTTGGGCTTTGAATGTGTCATATAAAATTTCCCAGTAGAGGGCGAAGCAACTTTTCTGTGTTGTTCTCCCTTTTTTTATTTAAAAAAAAAAAGTGTGAGAAGGTGGTGATGTTTTAATCACTTGCTAGCTCTGAGCACTTATGTTCTAACCGTTCGCAGCAGAAGTGGAGCCGTGGTGTGTGTTATTTTATGCTGTGGAAATTAGTGGATTTGGATAGGAGTTAGACTGTGAATTGAACCCACACACACAGTCACTCTGTGAATTGAAACCTTTTCAATATTTAAAGTTTGTCTCTAATCAAATAGATTAAAATGTACTCTTTAAAGTGTCTGTTAGATTTATCATACAATTTTGTATAAATATTATCATGTAAAAATCTATTATTTTACATGTAACTGTAATTTAGAGGTTTAAAATATCAAAGAAAACACTAAATCTCCCCCTTTTTTATTATTAATATGAAGCGTGAGCTTGTGTTACTATAAACAATTCCACTTTATAAGAACAATAACAACTTGCAGATGCGCTCTGTTTTTCTCTCTCTCTTTCTCTGTCAGATATCTGTTGTTTAATTAAGGGTTTCTTTTCTTCACTCTTCCATTGTTTCACAAGCACGGACAAAACCTTTACTAGGGTCAAAGGGTTAACAGCCATCAACTGTGCTGCTTTTTTCTTTTTGTTTTGTTTTGGTTCTTTTTGTTCTCTCTCTCTCCCCCTTCTCTCTCTCTCTTTCTCTCTCTCTTTTTTTTTAATAGGGTCCCACACAAAGGCATTGCTTCACCTCCTCCTCCTCCCCCCCCCCCCCCCCCATCCAAACACACACACACGGCCTGCGGCGGCCCCTGCCGCTGCCTGTGTCCCCATTTGAATTGATTATGTTTAGAGGGCTGCTTGTGATTGGTGGAGAAAGGGCGTGGTTGATTGGATAGTTTTGTATCTTGTCAGCTAGGGAGCAACCTTGCGCGTGCAATCTGTCCATATCCCCGGGAAAAAGGCTCGAGACGCGGTAGCACACGCACATGCTCGCTGTAAACGCCTCTCTCTCTCTCTCTCTCTCTCCCTCTCTCTGCCTATCGCTCTCTCTCCCTCTCCGCTCCACGACTCGTGTCTTCTCATCTTCCGCGATCCTCCAAACGGCCCAGCTTCAATCTCTTTACCCTGCCAGCCAAATGGAGTTTGTCAGGTTAGTCAATATGATTGAGTCTGTAATTTTTCAGTGAAAGAGCTGTTTCTGTTGCCATAGAAAAGTTTTACAATGCATTACATACCGGGGAAAAGGAAAAGGGGCTGATTTCTCTGCATGCTGTTTGTATTAGTTTTCTATCATGCTGGTTGGTTAGACGTGTAAACACTGTGATGTGATTTACAAGTTGATGTTTGAAGCTTCATCTCTCACTTGCAGTTTACGAGCGCAGGTTGCTTTTGTTAAATGTTGTACATATAATGTTTTTAGTTGAAGACTTTTATAATCATGTAGAAACTTATGCAGCTTTTTTCAGTTGTAAAAAGGTTTTTAGATTGCATATGCTATGCAGTGTTAGATTTGATTATATTTTAAGTTGGATTTAGTTCTGCATTGCATGTTCTTGTGAAAAATAAGTGCTTGGTGGTGTGTGTGTGTGTTGGGGTTCTGTTCCCCTTCATGGTTACCCACATTTAGAAAGGGTCACACTCCGATTTGACACTTGTATTGTGGGCCCTCGTGTGTGTGTGTGTGTGCGCGTGTATGCGTGTGCGCACAAGTGTGTGTCCGTGCACATGCCAGTGGTGTGATCATTGAAATAAAAGCAAAGTTTTGACACTGTCCCATACTGGTTTTAAGGGCCGTATTTATATTGATGACTTTTGTTGAAGATATACAAGTTTGTAAGATGATCATTTGATATTTTATTGATACATTGAGTTATTAAAGCAAATGCTGAGATGCAATAAGTAGGATGCAAGTTTCTGGTTGTTGTCATTATTTAGAATGAGATGAGTGTGAAGTTTGGGACTCCAGGTTGGGGGGGGCTTCGGTACGAGGATGGCAGGAGAGGTAACGACTGGACTTGTGGAAAGTAAAGGCTAAGCAGGGAGCCTCGCGGAGGGTAATGCCGCACAGCTGTGACCACCGGGCCCCTTCGTTTAGAAAGCGTGAGAGCTGATTGGCCTGACAGTTTGTAATCAGACTTGATTTATTGTTCATTAGTAGTGCATTAGGGTCCACTCTGGCTGGGGCCGAACCACATTTATGTTGTGCCCTGACAGGCCGTGAGCCTGCCAACACCTGTCATTTCTACCGCTCGGCACATATTAGCAGTGACGACAATGTTGGTGTGTGAGAGACTATTCACATGTGTGTGTTTACTTGAGAACGGAGAAGCAGCAAACTGTGTGTGTATGTATGTGTTGAATAGATATTTCCCATAGGAAAGTTTTTTTGGAGGGGTTTTTCGCCTAGAGTGAAAGGGAAAAAAAGAGTTTGGGGGGAGGGAGGGGTGGGGGGTTATCTGGTCAGTCGTTTATGTGGCTGACCTCTTTCACAGACGTCTTGATCTACATTATGTGGTAAGAATCGAGAATACTTTGCTGATGACACACGGCATTACCAGCTGTTCTTTTTCCTTCATTCTCCCACAGAGGAAAAAGATAAAGAAAGGAAACTTTAGCTTGTTTTTTTTTTTCTAAAGATGCATTTCTTCTTTCGTTTCTGCTACTCTGGTTCCAGAAAGCACACCAGGTGAGCATCCTCTCAGGAAAGAGCAGGGTAGTGAGGAATTGCAACGAAAGACAATTTTATGATATACAGCTATAAAAGGTTGTGGCTTCTTGCTCGCCTCGCTCATCTGCAACTTTTTACTTTCTAATCTAATTTTAGGACAGAACAGATATTTAGGGATTATATTTGGTAGAAATATTTGGTAACAAGTTTTCACAGATTACAACAAAGATAAACTTGTTTGTGTCTTCTTTGTGTATGTTCGCCATTGCCACATGCTAACAGTATCTCTACTCCATATTAATCAACCTTGGCGACAAACATCACGACCTGACTGATCAAAACACAAATCGAATTTACCACAAGCCTTCATGTGATGTCATGGAAACACGGATTAGCGTTGTTGTCGTTTGGCGTTGTGCAGAATGAGACCTCTCCCATGCGAGGATGTGACGACCATTGTCTCGAGTAAATTCTCAATTTGAGGGGGATTTGTGCGACTGTGATCTTAATTAAATCTCCACCGACTCCAATAACACATCTGAAGGCATGCGCGACGTTGCGTAACCGCGCTGAGCTGGTAAACCATAAATCATATCAGCGGGATGAGTAGAGCAAGAGGGAGGGGAGGAAAGGGCGTTAGGGTGTACTGGAAAGGTGTAAAGTGGTCGAAAGCAGTTTGTCGACACTATTGTTTTTAGCGGCACATGTCAGACCGAGTTGAGCGGAAGACGTTCAGCGGTCTCGCTTTGTTTCTTGTTTTAGTGTGGATGAGGAGAGTCACATCAAGGGTCACCTGGGGTTCTGTTGAGGTTAGAAACGATTATTGCTCCAGTCATGTCTGACACCGTCTCCACCATAATGTCATATTTACCAGCTCTTTGATCCCTGAATTTTTTCTTTTTCTTTTTTTTTTGGGGGGGGGGGCATGTTTAAGAATCATGGTGGTACAAAATTGGATTTGTAAAACATGTTTTAAGTCGTTAGAATGGCTTGCAAAGAAAAAATATTACTAATTTAAAAACTTTTTACAGAAATTGTGGCAGCTTAAGAATAAATATTTAATTAATTTAAATATTAAACTAATAATAATATTGTTAATTTTTTGATAAGTTGAATTGGTTAAATGTCTGCTAAATGTATATACATTGTACATTTAGTGCACATCTGTTATTTAGTGGTTCTAGAACTAAATAAAGCTGTCTTTGTTAGGAAGTGAAAACTGGAGAAATAACTATAAATCTGGCCAAAGCGTACATATAATTCTGACAATCACTTCATAAGTGGGCACTTCCTTGGAGGAATTGAAGGCTGTAGGTGTGAAGGGTCAGGATATTCAATAAAAAATATAAATATATATTCAATATGCTAGTTTACATTAAAGTTTTTGTATCCTAATATTCAGAAAGATGAGATTTATTTAAAACAATCTGGGTTAGTTTGTGTAATTGTGTTTACACTCAGCAACACGTTCCCGTGCCACATTCATAATGCACCCACCCTGAGTTTTGTGTGCACGATTGAGTATCCCCTGAGCATCAGCTCCGAGGGTCCCGGGGGTGATGGTCCACCCCTTCAGGACACCCACCTGCAGTGGGGTTGAGTTAGTGTGGGAAAGGCTAAGCTGAACCTCATGCTCTCCTTCGCCCCTGCTTGTTTGTTCTACGGCAGACCGGGCCAGCTCTGCTGAGAACTTGTTTGTTTGTGGTTTAGAAGTTAATTAAAGCGCAATCTGGGTTTTTGTTTTTACAGTTGCCTTGAATGGGCCGCTTTCCCCCCGCAGAATCTGCTCGGTAAATGGGCAGAAAATGTGACTATGATTATCCTGTTTATGTGAAGTGTAAACGGGCTGCGCGAGAGCCAGCGCGAGGAAGAGGGAATGGAATTATTTGCCATTCAGAAGCGGCTGGGGAGATTTTTTTGTTTTATAATAATAATGCATGCATGTTTTCATAAATGCATTCATATTAGACAAGAATATCTCCATTTAATACATTAGGAATGCAAATTTCGTGTGTTTTTTAAACTTTCAAAGCATATTTTCCCTTTTTTACTTAAGTGGTTTGTTCTGGAACAAAAAATAAAATAAGATTATATTCAAATAAATAATTACAGCACGCAGTATGAAATCCTTCTTTTTTTTTTCGCGGCACGCCGTGCCAAATGAGCGTACGGACAATGCTATTCCCTATTTCTCCGGACAAGGTAAACCAAGAGGCTTCAAACAGACCAAACCTCCCCTGATTTCTCAAGGGCTTGTTATTTTGTACTTCTCAATTCTATTTGATGTCCTGACAAAACAAGATGACACCGGGGAGCTGGCATTAAAATTTGATTTTCTTTTCTTTCTTTCTTTTTTTTTCTAACCTCTTTCTTTCTTTCTTTACAACCTGTTTCCGTGCGGCCAGTTCAATGTTCGAGACGCTCTGATTGAAGTTGCCCCCCTTCAGTCTTCATCTTAATTGCCTATCTCTCTTTCCCTCTCTCTCTTTTTCTCCTTCTCTCCATGCATGACATTTTGCTCTCTCAGGAAGAATGCGTTCTTCATTAAGTCAGTATCAGTGTTTCTGAGATTCGTCAGATGTGTGTCAGATGTTTCCTCGTTAGAGCCGTATTTTTGGATGCCGTTTCCTGCTCATAGTCATGGAGTGAAGACGAACTGGACGGTGGATTTGAGTGCCAGGCTCAAATGAGCTGGATCCACAGCTGCGTCCAGTACGTTCCTTCTTCCAGCTGGCATCCCTTGCGATTTCAACACCTTCAAGTTAAAAAAATAATAATAAATTTGACATTACACTTAACCATTTATTTTATTGCCCACAAGTGTTTGCACGTTTATGTTTGAAGAGGCAAAGTGATTCATATATGTGTATGTATATTATGTAATATATAGAAAAAAATGAATTATTGCTATAAAATTATTGCTATTTTACATTTTGTTTGTGTTTTTCCGTTTACTTTTTGTTACAACTTCTTTACCTTTTTATTTTTCAACATTTTCTACTTTAATATTAATTTTTTTATTACATTTAGCAGTTTCTTGACAATTTATATATTTATATATTTTATATATATATATATATATATATAAGTGTGTATATGTATATATAGAATTTTGTTTTTCTGTCCTAATTGAACTAGGGCTTAATCCTGGCCTAATCTAAGTGTTAGGCTCACACATTATTCAGTTTTGCACATTGCAGATGCTTGCATGCATTGGCATGTGAATGTTGAGTGTACAGCATCTGATGTGTGTGTAGTTTGGGTAGGGCCGGTGGACAGCAGGCCTGTGCTAGCACATTGCCTACAGTCACTTGTGCTACATTCACACCTGGCCTACAACTCTCCTTAGTGAAATTCATAACCGTCAGCTTTCTCCAGTTTCTCTCACTTTCCTTCCCTCAGAACAATTCCTTCTCCTTTTTTTAGCAATTGCTTTTAAAACTGTCTAGATGATGTCTGAAATATGCATTCATAAAATTCCTTCTATCTCATTTAACCAGATATATGCTTTATCTCGTAGCGCTTTCATTACGAGACGGCTTGAAATATGTATTTGTTCTTTCCTCACCTCATATCAAGAGATATGGCCATTTACTGCAATTCATAATAATAATTTCATTCCGCACACTTCCACAATTACGGCCAGAGGAGAAGAGCGAACGGCTCTGAGCAGTAAGCAGCAGTATCCCTCACTCCTCTTAAGTGCTGCTGATATAGTGGCCAGGATGATATTTTTCAGCTGAAGTGCTTCTCTTCTGCGGCAGGCTTGTCTTAAAGAGATTCCAGCTCATTCACCAGCGGATTAAATGCTAGTAGTTACAATGATCAATAGGTTAAGAGGATGCCCATCCCTCTCTCCACTAATGACCTCAGTGGTAATGGGCAGTAAAATGTGAGCTGTAATAGCCTTTCCGCTAGGGCTGAGGTTTGGTAGAAGTGGACACACACACACATTCATGCAGTAAATGAGGGTGTGAAGTTGGTGTCAGTGTGTCTGTAAGGTGTGGATATAAAGGGCTTAATTGGAACATGCTGGCATTGTAATTTGTTGTGTCCTGGGAAGTTAGTAAATGTTTAGTTGTTAGTTTTTTACAAATCATTCGCGTTTACATCCGATGCTTAAAAGGCTTTATTTGGTAGCTGGAACTGTTGAATACGTTTATTTAAAAATTGGATTGGTTTCGAGGACAGTTCCACAGTTTACAAATAATATAAAAACAAACTGGTAACACTTTACAATAAGGTCTAATTCGTTAACATTATTTAATGTCTTAGTAACATTGAGAAATGCATCTTTTGCAGTGTTCATCTTTAATACAGCTGTTCATTTTTAATTATGTGTTAGTAAATGCTGCTGAAGTATTGCTCATTGTTGGTTCATGTTAACTAACAAAACCTTATTGTAAACTGTTACCCACAAATTAAATGTGTTTGTACACTAGTAAATAGTAAATTTTTGGTCTGGTAATTTCAGTAAAAAAAGAAACGATTGTTTCAAATATTTGCAAAAAAATATAAACTCATAAATATAAAGTTGTTATACTTATAATATATATAGAGTTGTAAGTCTTTATTTTGGAATTACGTCTTTATTTTTTAATTAAAAAATTATTTGAATTTATTTTATTTTTAGATCTGATTATATCAAATTCATAAGTAAAATGAAGGGGAAAAAATGGTTTCTCTTTCAAACTTTCAATTGTTAGAAAACATCTGAAACGTCCAAATTGGTAATTATAAATTGTCAAGGATCTCTTAGTCAAGTATAAATACAAGCGTGCATCTGGTGTTGTCTGTGTGTTTTAGCTCGTATTGTCTCACCACCCACCCGTCTGCCTCTCTGACCTTCAGAATAGTTCATCAAAATTAGTGGCGCTGAGAAATAAGGACATGAGTGCATAATGACTGTGAAATGAAGAAATCAAGGGGTGCAGCCTATGCAAATTGTGCGCTAAGCCAAGTGAAAAATGGGCAGCATATTAAGACGTACCAACCGTCCCAACTGTTGGGACGCCTGCTTATGTGTTTAACTGATTCTAACCACCACATATCCATTTTGGTGATAAGTTCAATCTTGTCTTTGTGACATTGTGTGCATTTACGATATCCCTTCAAGGTGTTTTGTTTTTTGTTGTCGTATTTAGAGTAGTTTGAAATAGGCGGAGGCAATGCGGAAGTTAACGCCGCCCCTTACTGAGGGAACAGACTCAATTACATTCATCAAGACATGACAAATTCAAACGCGTGTCAGCAGTTCTGAATCACAGATGCAATTGGGGTAACCTTGGTGAAGGGAGACTGTCGCCCTAATGTCTGGCCAATCAGGAGCAGATGTGAGACATACATCTGCGATCTCGCACACGCTCGCTAAAACACGCTGGGGATATGTTAACAGTTGCAAATGCCCGCCGCTATCAAGTTCAGCACAGACGTGGTTTGTCACCCAATGTCACAAAGGAGATTTTAATGGCATGGCGTATCATAGAAAAAGGCTGACACTGAGACGCACGCGTGTACTGTATTCACGCAGCCTCTCCTCTAATTAAAGACCCCTGTCAAAAGCACGAGGACCCTCTCAATGTCATCACGTCATTTTCCTTTCTGGCCGTAATATGTGAACCATTTTCATTCCGCTTAAGCTTGTTTGTGTGACCTTTAATGTGGTATTTTGGGAATTATTTTTTTTAGAGAAGGGCATTTTTTGGTGTACTTTTGACGAACTAACAAAGAACACAGTCCTGCATTGACACGGTTACATTCATGTTAATTGATATTCAGTGATTTTAAGTTTATGTACACAACAAAACAGTACACTGTGAGAGTTGTGACCCATTTTAGTGAAGTATTGCAGGGACAAGACGCTTCACGCTGATGAAGAGGGGGGAAAACAATCATGACAAAATGAAAATACAAAACGTATTCACACAGTCACAAGCAAAACATGGACAGCACTCCAGAATAATGGCCAATGGCCTTGTCACTGGAGTGGGACGTTTGATGACGGGGACGCTTTGTGGTTTTTCAAGTATGTTTGTGTGTGTGTGTGTGGGGGTGTTCTCTTTGTATCTGTCAGTCTCTCATCAGTCAGTGTAGCTTTGGCTTCTCATAACACTCGTTCTGAAAGCTCCTCAGGTGGTTTTTAAGAAACAGATAGCACATTCATCTGGTGACAAGCTACTGATAGGACATGTGACACTTTATCTTTATTGTATGTATTGTGAGCATTGTGTGTTTTATCCAATTGCCATTATATTCATATGTCCGTCTTCTTTCTGTGTTTGTGTAGGTCCCAGTTTCTGTTGCTATGATGACACCACAGGTCATAACTCCTCAGCAGATGCAGCAAATCCTCCAGCACCAAGTTCTGAGCCCTCAGCAGCTCCAGCTGTTACTGCAACAACAACAAGCACTGATGTTACAGCAGGTACTCGCCATCCTTCTGTTTTATACCGCATGTATTGCTTCAGTTAGACTGTCTCAAATATTACTCAGGGTTTGACGGATACTACGACATTAAATAATAAAACAATAAGCCATAAGGATCCTTGCCTCACGATGCGCCAATGTGAAGCAGAGTTCAATAAATAATTAAATGCATTAATTATCTGAATAAACAATTTGGAACAGGAGTTCAGCAGTGGCTTCTAACGTAGTCACTCCTACTATCCACTTTGGCGGGTAAAATCTTATGTATAAAATATACGTTTTTTAAAATTATGAAAATACTTTTTTAAACTATGTGCAGTATAGGGTTGTCAAAAATGTGGATTTTCCAATAATATCAATACTGAAATATGAACCTTTCCAATACTCATTTTTCACAGAATAGATACACAATATCAGCTGTGCTTTCTCGCTCTTTCATCTCTCTGACATTGAGTTGACACAGAAACCTGCCTCACTCACGCGTTTCATTATCGAATTTATATTTTTGGTGTTACAGGGCTTGAATTTTGGCATGGGATCGAGCGTAATGTGCGTAATTTTACTCATTCCCGCAGATTTTGTGCTCATTCCTAATGCTCGCTCACATTAAGCTAAATTGTATTTGACTGTTTAAGCAAAATAAGCTGTGAAAAAGAACTAAACAACTAACAACTAAAAACTAACAAAATAATGTTAAAATGCCGGCCTTGGCGAGTATTCATGTAAACACAGACAGTGTTTAGTTTTGCAATAATTCAATTAATTTTTATTTTTATTAACAAACAGGCAAAAATGTAAACAGTAGTTAATATAGTCTGTTAGTCTTGTAGCAATGTGCATATTTTAACACAATTACTCTATTATTATTAAATATATCATCATCATCATCACAATAGGGAAATTAATACAGAAGGTGATATAGTTTGTTAGTCTTGTAGAAACAATATGTGCTTATTTCATTTTGGAACATCTTCAAACGTGGCTCATCCAATCAAATTTTGAGCTAGAATTATATGATTCCCTACAATTAGTGCCTTTATCTTACAGTGCATCTAAGATATACATCCCGTCCTTTCAACTGTTTTAGGTGTTGCTCAGTCTACGTGACATACAAAGAGGATTTGTCATGTATGTATTAGTGAAGCAATATACAAAGTCCGGTAAATCTGTGACAAGTTACTCAAAGAATTCTACGCATTCTGAGAATGCATAAAGTTGAGTCTTTTTCTGTACTGTTGGTGCTTCCTGTTTCTCAGGCAATTTGACCTTTTGAAAGTTGTGAAATACGTTATCATGCAGAAAACTATTTTCTATGTGTTTTTGAACAAGAGGAATGTGTAGAAATCCTTCCTTATTCTCATTTATTTCCTTTCAAAGTGTTTAGAAATGACATAGATGGCATTATGCCACACATTTGTTAATGTAGAAGATTCAGTCGTTTTAAATGTACGGTAATCTATTCTTTTTAATGATCTCTTTTGTAACAGTAGACTTGGTCTTCAGGGGGAAATAAATAAAACACAGCTGAAGTATAGAAGATGCGTCTTTAATTCATGACTCTGTGTGACTTTGCAGCAGCAACTCCAGGAGTTCTACAAGAAACAGCAAGAACAACTCCACCTTCAGCTCATCCAGCAGCAGCATGGCAGCAAACAGCAGAATAAAGAGGTGTGCTGACTGCATTACTTTACACACACACTCAGCTCTCGTGTTCTTCACCTGCCCCCAGTGCATCCAGCAGCTGTTTCCCACCAACAGCAGTACAAACGCAAAGTCCTTCCAGTGCCACTGTCATCTTATTTTTGAGTTTTGACACTGGGAAGAACCCAGTCCTGCTCTTGTATTCCTGCACCGCGTCCTAACCACAAGATAATCACAAGATAAATCATGAATCTACTTCTGTGACGTCGCCCTGCATTATACTCGCATTGGTCCAAAATCATGCTTTAGATGGGGGGGTAATGCTGTAAAATATTATTACAATTTAAAATAAATGTTTTCTTTTCTAAAATAAAGTAATTTATCCATGTGATACAAAGCTGAATTCGGTAGCCATTACTCCAGTCTTCAGTGTCACATGATTCTGCTGATTTGGTGCTTATTTCTTATTATCAGTGTTGAAACAGTCGGGCTGATTAATATTTTTGAGGAAACCTTGATACGTTTTATTTTGGGTGGGGGTTATTTCAAAAGAACAGCATTTATTTGAAAAAGAGAAGTCTTTACTGTCGCTTTTGATCAATTTAATGCACACTTGGCGAGTAAATATATTTATCTAATTGACCCAAAAGAAAAATTGAACGGTAGTGTATGTTTTGTTTGGCTGTGATTGTGCCGCTTCATATTTCCACATTCAGTATCCAAGGACAAAAAACACAAACTTGATTAGGACACATGGTTAGAGTTTGCTCTGTATTTTCCCATGCTTATTTGACCATTTTGTCACCGTAAAATATATAAAACCAATCTGAAAGTGCTTATTGGCCAAAATAGGGCATATATTTGGGAGAATTTCAGTGGGCATTGACATTCTGAGAATCTGTGTAGATCCGTTTATGAAATATCTCTGTATTAATACATAAATGTATTGAAGGGCACAAGAGGTTTTGACAGAAATGCGGCACAGCACAGCAGTTGAAGTATATCTGAAGGGTTCTACCTCTTTGTCTTTCTCGCTCTTCCTTCATTTTAAGGCCGTATCACCAGCTGTGTTTCTGGCTGCTCTAATGACAGCAGGATAAGGCAATGCTCTGGACAAAAAGAAGCGATTATTGTGCAGTCAAAAGCAGTTCAAAGACAATCAGAGTTTTACTTCTGAACTTGCCCACCGAGAGCTTCTTTCTGTAACCAGAGAGAGCATATAAATGAAGGCGAATGTTGTAAAACACACACACACAGCCATTCACACACTCTCACATGCTTACTTCAAAGTCCCCCAGCTCGCTAATTAATGAACTGGGGGCTTCAGTTTGGACAAGTTGTGGTGCGTTGCCTCCATAAATCAATGCGACAGGACTGTTTCTCTTGCCTCTGACAGAAGCTGTCACTCTTTCTTTCTCTCTATCGCTCTCTTTCCCTCTCTCTCGTGTCAGAAGGACAGATGAGGGGAAGGGGACTCTAGATTGGGAGGGGGGTTGAAAAAAGGAGGGTGGCACCGTCAAAAGCAGAAACAATTGATCAGCTGAATGGAACGTGACGAACAGGAAGAAAAACACAATTTTAAAGAGTATTATGTATGATCAGAGGAATTTGATGCAGCCCTCGAGAGGCTCTCCTCCGTCTGTGCGTGTTTTTCTCTCGCGCGCGCTCCCTCTTTCCCCCTCCTTCGGCTTTCTCTCGCGCAGCCATCAAAAGATGGAATACGAATTGTTGTAGCGACTCCCCCCACGGGGGTCAGACAATAACCCCCCGCTGCTGCTTTGTGCCGCTTTTATTTAAAAGACAACAAAATTTCGTAGGTTTTCAAAGATTTTTAACTTTGGATTGGAGACGAGGCAATAAAAGGGCCTGCCACCGTCAGTCTGGATCATGTTGTCATCTTCTCTGTTCTCGCCTCTCTCGCGTGCCACTCTGAGTTAACCTCCCATTCGCTATGCCGGGCTGGCGTTAGGTTAACGCTAGTGCGCCGAGGAAGATCTCAAGCGGCCCAGGCCATCCTTCAGGGTGACGTACAGATAAAAATAACCACACTTTGTAATACGGTTCAATTTGTTATCTTGCAGTAGGGCTCTTGAACTTGTGAACACTAGATGAACAATACTTATACAGTATTTGTTCATCTAGGGTTTTAGAAATGAATAATAAATGATATACCTTATGCATCACTATTATTGAATTAAAGATTTTATGTAAAGTATTACCAATTTAACTCGGCATGAAACAGTAGTTGTTATTTGTCTTTTCTTCTGATTGAGAATTATATATAATGTATTACAGATAAAATATATCTATAATTATTACAGATAAAATGCAGAGCGGGTCTTGAATTTTCCATTTCTCACCAGTGTACATGTCATAAGAGAAGAGAAGAAATATCGTTGCAAGTGGGTGAAGGAAATCGCTTATAGTAAACACCAATATTCCATACAGAATAAAAATGGTCAATTTTGATTTCATGGTGACTTGAAAGAGATTATGAAATCAAGCGTCCCGATTTATTTTATTAATAAATATTTTTATGTGCACAATTCACAGTATTGAACAGTATTTATTAATGTAGTTTTGACCCTTTTGAAGTGATTTAAAGGGACACTTCTCTTTTATGAACTTGCAGATTTTGGTAATGGACTTTTTGCTTTTTTTATTGTCAGGGTAGCGAAAGAAAAAAGGCAAGGGTAATGTGACACAGATCTGAACCTGCTTCTGTGTGAGAACACACAGCATACATATGTTGTGCTACCACATAGCTCTGACATTGACATTGAAGCATTTGTATGTTTAAAGCCTTGTGATCAGGGTTAGAGTGGGGAGAGAGAGAAAAAGAAACAGTCTTTTGACAGGCAGATGAGGATGGGTGGACCGCGAATGAGAGTGGAAAAAAAGAGCAAGCACTTTATCAGGCTGTTTCAGAAGTGTTCTGGGTCTAAAGGTTGACCTGTCCGCGCCTGTGCTGCGGGACCTTTTTTGTGTGTGCCTTCTGTTTGGAGAAGTAAACACGAAGTGAAGCATCCTGTGTTTGGGAAGAGGGTGCGGCACACAGCTTGGCAAAGCCACGTTTGCGTTTTAATGTACAAATAAACACGTGCGCGCACACACGCGTGACTCCCTCAGGGTCCGGTTTTCCTCCGCGGGCCCATCAGAAACCTCATAAGGAACCGTCCCGTGATTAAGATGGATGTTTATTCGTTGTCGCAAAGCTGTCATAATGCATGGAGGAGGTCATAAACAACAGTGTCAGCGTTGAAAGGGGTCAATGCGAGGGTTCAATAGCCCTGTATCTCCATAACATCGCCCATTTGTTTTGACTGAGGGCCGATTGGGGATGTTAGATAATTTCCTCCCATTTATCGTTCTGACGACGCAGCAGTTCGTTCTCCCGGTCCTCCCTTTCTTTCTGTCTTTCAACACCCTCTTGTCTATATTTCCCTTCTACTTTTACTAACTCTCTACCTTCTTCCTCGATAAATTTCCCCAGTCCTTTGGCAACTTCCTTGTTCTTCATACTCCATTCTGTCTATTTGACACAAACTTCCTCACAACATTGTTGAAATTGCAATCAATGTCGTCATTTTAAGAAGTCAGTTCAATTCAATTCAATTCAATAATTTGTTAAAAATATAATGATAAGGACAGAATATTGACATTAATCAGTCAGTTTAAAATCAATTAACTTTTTTTATTAAAGACTTTATAAAATGTAAATTAAAGTGATTTTTTTATAGTTGCATCTAAATTTTCTCTGCCTCAGAATTAATTATATTCATTGGCATGAGAAAATGAATCACAAAATGGAAATATATAAAATTGACACACACTGCTCAGCTCTCCTATTGAACTTGTGTTACTTCTCACCCCTGATTTATCCAAGGGACCACGGTTGGATCCCCTGGCTGTGCACTTACACACTGCTGAATATTAAGGAGCTCTTTTCAGTCACAGATTGTTTGCGGAATTATGAATGGCCATAATTAAAATCCTGTGGCTCTTATTAGGAATGATTAACAACATTTCATTATTTGTCACAAGCCTCCCCGACTCCTCGTTAATTAAGAGGGTACGGGGATGTACCTGTCCGTGTGTATGTGTGTGTTTATCAGCCCTGAGTGAATAAGTATGTTTGTGCATGTGTTGACATTATTGTTTGTGAGTGTGAGGATGATATGTAGACCTCTCATCCTCTCTCCCTCGGCAGGTGTCTGCACAGCAGTTGGCGTTCCAACAGCAGCTGCTCCAGGTTCAGCAGCTCCAGCAGCAGCATCTCCTGAGCCTGCAGAGACAAGGGCTGCTGTCCATTCAGCCCAACCAGACTCTGCCCCTGCACTCCCTCACTCAGGGTAAGAACATCCATCACCCCTTAAGGGGATATTCACACTGAGAGCAATGGGAATTGCTGACAAAAGTCTTATGAAAAGTGCAGCGAAATTACTCACAAAATTACAACATGGTTTTTCATCAGCCTCCAAGAAAATATCACTTCTTGCCTCCTATGGCTTTTTGTTTGTTTGTGTATTCATTTATTTATTTATAGGTCTGGGTAAAAAATTAGGATCCATATGGATGCAAAATGTATTTTTTTTATTATCTTTATTATAACAGGAACAATTATTCACAGTGAAAATATAAATTGTGTGCGCGCATATGTGGGGGAAATCATTTCAGCACTGGCAGAATTTACATGAAGAGGTCTATAGGAATGCATTGTTTTGTGCAGAAAAAAAGTTTTGCGCTTTGTTTAATAAAAGTTTAATATGTATTCAATGGACGAGTGGAAATGTTTTTTAATATATCTCTGATGTATGTATATTGCATATATCTCTGTTTGATCTCTATTGTTTCATGTTGGCTCCTCGTCAGCTCCTAAACATACTAGCGCCATTGTTTTCTAACCTCAACCCTCTAAACTAGTCAAAGATTAATCACTTCACAAGCAGTCAGTGAGTCAAAAGGTGTTTTTCCAGGAGGTGTATTGCTTTATTTTCTTTGTCATATTTACTTAAGGAGCAGCTACAGAATAACAGAGACTGCATTCATACTGGTTTTGTTTTGAGTTTTGTTTTCTTTCTTTCAAAAACTGACTGTACTCTCTCCGGCTAAGACAAACAAGCCCATAACAAGATAAGGCTGCATAAAAGCTGGGGAGGGGGTGCTTGGGTAACACGCAAATACAAACTGTGTTTGTTCAGTCTTGTTATTGTTTGATCAGGACATAGTCGGAAAGCTGAGCCACTCCACATACCCACGTTGCCTTGGGGCTGGGTGAGGCGATGCTTTACGATGCGAAGCCACCGGCTAGTGTCAAATAGAAGGCCATCTCAATGAAGAACAATTTTATTTCTTTAACAACTGATTGACTGACGTCTTGAGCAGTCGTTACCCAAGGAACATTGCAAGCATGTAATGCCCAATCAGAGGGCAGTAATGGAAAAACAAAGAGGACACATGCTGTTTTGCTACTGCAGAACACAAGATATTGTATGGAGATATAATAAGTTTACTTGGCAGTGAAGGGTAGCTTATTTTCTAGTTTTCTAGAACCTGATTGTCAAGTATGAATCCTAGATAAACCTGACTGGGTAACTGTAAAAGCCCGTGGCGGATTCCTTGAATTGGTGGTTAAGTGTTTAAACCAGAGTGGTGTTTAACAGACATTTACCCAATTTTATTAGCCACTTTCAGTTTATCTTGGATCCCAGTTTAGGCTGTTGATTTTTCTATTCATCAGCATAATCAGATGCGTTTCTTCTGTGTATGCATCTTTGCGTCTAACTAGCAACATTTCCTGTCAAACGTCACTTGGAGATGTCCTACAGGTCGCCTGGCACGGCGACTGGTAAAATTGGAACCAAATTTGACTGGCATAGGGGGTAATTTCATACCCTGATTAAAACACTTGTCAGTATGTGTGTGAGTGTGTGTTTGTGTGTGTCCTGCACATTTTCTGCTTCACTGTTAAAAGTTATTGATGACCTTTTTTTCTTTCACACTCCACTGCATTCTTTCATGCTCCAGCAGCCCAGTTTTCCATTCGCAAGATGTAATCTACAATATTCAGTAGTTAACTAAGTAGTTAGCATTGGTGTGATAACTTATGTTACCTCCTTATGTGTGCGAGGTGATTATGCGCTTGGGCAAGCTACTAAGTAAGATTACTCGGCCAGCAACATGGGCTGAAATTGGCTTATTTATTAGACTCTCCGACTTTGATGCGTGAATAAAATCTTTTTACATCACGGCTTTGCGTTTAATGTGCATGCACATCCAGTTGTTTTTGTCTTTTACCGATTTCCAACCTGTCTACAAGTGTGCAAGCCAGCTCTCTGTTACGGCGCAGACATCTGAGGCTTCAATCAAAACAATGTGTTTTAGTCTGTTGTATTTGAGGTTAGATCACTTTTTTGACTTTTTGACTTTGAAGTTTTGAAGAGGGTCAGCTGAAGTCTGCTATGAATTAGTTCAATGTGTTGGAACAGATAAATATCATAAATGGGGTTCAGAGAGAGAAGATATCAGTGGACTTAGCAGTGTGAGTAACAGAGTGAGACAACAAACAGAGCAGATGAATATTAAAGAACATTCAGAGAGGTGAGGTGAACTCGGTGGAGTAAAACCTTTCCTGTCTACTCTACTCAACATAAGTTTTGGGAGTAAAAACCATATTAGAGTATGGTGTGAATGCCCTAAATTATCATTCTGAGTGTGTATGCAGTACAGGAGTTACTCTGGATCCTGCAATTACAGTGATCCCTCGTTTATTGCAGTTAATGTGGACCGGAACCCCTCCTGTTTCGGAATTTCCGTATATGTGTGTGTAGGTACCAGAATGTTTAAAATATATATATTTATACTTTAAATATATTTTAATTAAATCTCTTTAATTATAAAACCTTAATATTATACATTTACTCTGTCATACGATACATATTATGGTGCTCTACACTCCAGTAATGACGACGATGAAAGAACTGTACGGTTCAACGAATTTGATGATGATGATGATGGTGTTACTGCACTGGTATAATGAGGTCTTTAAATCAGTTTGGGAAGCGTCTCATCGTCAGATACCAGTGCTGGATCGTCAACATTTGCTTCTGAGAGAGGCGAAGAGGCTCCCACTCCACTCGTGCTGTCATTGGTCGATCTCGTGCCGGGAACCAATCACGTGTCTTGTCTGAGTGCCCGTGTGGGTGTTCAAAGCCTCAGAGAGAGTTTCTCTCTTTGTCTGGCATCCTGGGAAACTGTTTCTCTCCAATCACGATGAAGCAACGCGGCTTTCCGCTATACGGTTGCCGATATGGAAGTGCGAAGTGGCGAGGGATTACTGTAGTTACTTTTTGAGATATAGATATGAGATACAGATATTTGAGATGCAGCTCATGTTCTCTGGAGTGTTTGATTTACAAAACATTTTTGGAAAGATAATTTTGCGATGTTTTGTTAGCAGAACAATAAAAAAAAACATGAAATATTAGTACAACTCGCTGAATATCCCTCACAGCCTCGCTGTCATTCCCATTAAAAATCAAAGATGGCGCTGCTGTGAATATGCAGAATAGGTCTGGTTGTCTAGATTTGCGTTGGTCCATCTAAATCTGTTCACTCCTACACACACGTTGTGAATCTATCAAGTTCTGGAGTTCGTTCTCATCCCCAGCCACACATTAGTTAAGTTGTCCAGTCTAGGGCCACAGGACACCGACAAGACAAATTTGCCGCTAATATGAAAGCAGCGAATGTGACCAGGCATGATGCGCGATGTGTATGTGGACCCATCAGGGGACTTCGGCCCCTCGTCCGGCCTCGCTGACAGTGATTGATTGGCTGGCAGTGCGGCACTGTTTAATAGCTTCTGTAGCATTAGGGAGGAACATATTTTAGGCCTAAGGGCTGCATATCAAAGGCCCCAGTGATCATAACCCCTTTAACAGGAGTGAGAGAAGATCTCTGCCTCACAGAACAATAAACTAATAGTAGTGTCAGTTTGCCCCCAGTGGCGCGGTGGCAGTCTCGTAGAGGAAGACGTGGTCACTGATTTCCGCGGCCCCAGCGCGCGACAGCATTTTTTATCGGGCTGCTGATGGGCCACAACTAATGTGGTTGTGAACCTTAAATCAACTTTCCGCTTGCTCGAACACGGTCACCAGGGTACCGGGGTACAAGGACAGGAAAAGGTTGAAGCGAGAGTTCGGAGCCCCTGTCTGGGTGTCGGCGCTACCTGCTGCGGTAAAAATTGAGTTGCTTTGCCGGCGATCTGTCAAACGTCTCAATGACATCCATTTTTTAAAAGCACAAGTGTGTATCTTTGGCTTTTAATGAGAGGAGGTGTGGCGCTGAAAAATGACTTTAGGGCCGTTAAAGTGATCTGGAGTTTGCGAGAAGGATTTAAGGGCAGAGAACTGTTTTAATGCTATGTGTTGTCTGTGAGATGTCATATCCATCATCCACTACTAAGTGACGATAATGCTGTGACATTTTCCAGATTGGTTGAGAGGTCATGTGAAGATGTACAGTATGCAGAGAGTTTTGGGAGATGCATCTGTGAAAAAGAACCAAGATGTAGACCTGCAGAAAAAGGTTTATGGGGGGTGTCAGACACAACAAGACCGCTTCGTCCCACTCTGTTACCCTTCTCATCAACACCCTCTCCCTCCTCTGGCTTGGATTCGTTTCAGTAAACAGTGGTGTCGGGGTCACCTGGACTTGTGGGTAATTTAGGGAGAGTGGGCCGACCCTGTCAAGCACGTCGGCTAAAAATACATCGCACACTGTCACTGCGCTCCAAGTGGGGGGAAAATGATTGTTCCCCTCTATGTCCAAACCCAAAAACAATCACCAGCGCCATGACCTTCTTGAATCCACACGGACAAGTTTTCCCTCCTTCACAATGACAACAGCAAAGACAAAAAAACAAGCAAGTCGATACCTTCGGACACTGCTGTCAGACTTTCACGAGGACATTAAAACACTGCAAGATGGCACAAAAAAGCCCAAGGAAGCGAAAGATGCCACGTGGCACGTGGGAAGGTTATTGATTCGTCCTGCAATAATTTCCGCTGGCTCTTTTATATGCAAACGATCTTGTGCGAATTTATGGCAGTCCTACCAGACTCATTTCACAGTTTTTAGTCTCTCCCGCTCTGTCTCTTTGTCTCTCTCTCTGGAGTCTTAGCCGCCTCATTAGCTTACTGTTCTCCATTACTGGCATAATTAAAATCTTTAGTAGCTTATCAAATTAAAAATATTTTCTGCTGATCGTATTGAGATCTTCACCTCGTCGTTATTTTGCCACAACAGGAATAAATTAAGACTAAGCGATTCTTGCACAAATGTATTGCACTGGAGCGCTTGAAAGAGGCCACTTCTGGTATCTGTAAAGAGAATTATTATGAAGGAGAGAGAATGAGAGAGCGAGGGGAGAGGAGGAGGGAAACAAGAAGACGAATGAAGATAACCAAGACAAAAATTGCTCTCCATTTGCTTTCGCTCATTTCGAGAATCGATTTAATTGTATTGTTAAGCGATTGATCCCCCACCGCCCAAAACAGCCCCTTCCCTTTTAATTTCACAAAACGTATAAAGAAATGTAGAAAGTCACACAGTGGGTGCGATTCATTCGGCATTCCATGCGCACACCCTATTCCTGAAACAACATAATAGTAGTTATTTTATAGTAACTATTTTGATATTTAATTTATTTGTATTAATGTTTGTTTTTGTATGTATGTATGTCTGTTATACACTACTGTTCAAATAAATTATTGTTTTTATTCAGCAAGGACAAATTAAATTGATCAAATGTGACCGTAAGGACTTTTATAATGTGACAAAATAAATAAGTCAGTTTCCCCAAATATTTTAAGCTGCTTTGCCATTACTGGAATAAATGACATTTAAAATGCATTTAAATTAGAAATTCTATTTTTTATATATATATATATATATGTATATTATTTACAATATAAAAATGTGAAATAAATGCAGACCTGTTGTGCAAAAAGACATAAACATAAAATGTTTTGTGTCTATGCAAAGTATTATATTATTCAAATTATTTCATATGAAAAATGTAATATCAGTTCGTATTTAAAATGTAACGCTTCTAAATATACGTGAGGTCCTTTAAGAACATGGCCACTCAATGGGCTATTTTCATTGTTAGTCCTTTCTATTTCTTAACCTGCTAGTGTTGAGTAGTACGTTCTGCTACGCGAAACACTTCGAGTATGTGGGTGAGCGTCTGTTTGTGTGTCTGTCACAGAATTGAAGCAACATCTTGTCTTCAAGCCATTTTTCTTCCCACTTATCTTCTTCTTTCTTTTTTCAAAGGACGTATGAGCCGCAGTGTGCTTGACTTGTTAAATGAGGTTTAAGTCGTCTGTGTCAATTGGAGGCGGTGCAAAACTTTAAGCATTTTGCACATTAACATGCTTTCGAGAGTATTACCCTGGGGGCTTGTACGTTCTTTCACTTTCTCCATCTCTCTCTCTCACGGAGAGGGATGTTTTTGTGGTCTTGTTTTGTATGTGTGTGAGAAAATGCTGGCTGACTTCCTTGTCAGAGAAATAATGGTGATTATTCAGATTTCATGCCTTGTCTGTATGTTAATTATTTACTTCAAGCATGAAATGTGCGTGAATGCCAGGGAATTTTTGTACACAAACGCTTCGCGTAGCACGTAGGGGGTAAAAAGAGCGAGCGAGAGAGAGAGAGAGAGAGAGAGAATGGCAGAGTGAGAGGGCAGGCGCTGCGTATCAGCCTGTAGTGGAATAATTAATGCCCCCTTTTGTTTACTGAGCCCTTGTTTTTTATTTAATTATGCCATGAGTAGAACCAGATTAGCTGTTAATTGATTTAATTATCCAATTTGTTTGTGGCAGGCATGATTCCAGCCGAACTGCAGCAGCTGTGGAAGGAGGTGACAAACAGTCATGTGAAGGAGGAGAACAGCGCGACCAATAACGGTCACCGGGGTCTGGACCTGTCGTCCCCCTCCCCCGTTCCCCTCAAAAACCACAACCAGCATGGATCCACCAACGGCCAGTACATCAGCCACTCGCTCAAGAGAGAGGGGTAAGATCGCCTGGCTATTGACCTGAAAATTTGGGAGAATTGGAGAGCAGTTTGAGCACACTTTTGGTTTCTTGGCAAATCTGAGTTTCAGACACTGTTGAATTCTCTGTATATTCGTTTGGATTGAGTTCTTGGCGTCATTGAGAAAAGCAAACACGGTTTCTCAGTGCCCCTACCGAAGGTGGAAATCTCTGCAAGGGAAGCCAAGTTGATGGACAGGTGCCAATAGGGCATTTCCTGCAAATGAATAGTAATGTATTGCTTCTAAGTACCTTGGAACTTTCATTAAGGATGGGGCCTGTCCGCTCAATCCTGTTCATCAGGGAATTCCAGTCAAACACCTTAGAGAATGGAGCTGTTAGAAGGGTAGATTACTGTAACGAAATTAAAATTGCTTCCTTCCTTTATAATCATTACAGCATTACAACAGGCACGGTTTAGCTTTTTCTGATTGATATTTATGTAGGAATTTGCTTCATACCTTAAATATCGTAAATTACATATCTTACATTGGTTTGTCATCAGAACCATTAATCTTTTACCGAATCCGTTCATTTTTGTGGCAAATAAAGAGCAGTTAATTTAATACAATGACAGTTGCACAACGCAGCACAGCTAATACTGTAAAGCCTCTTAAAGCCTTGACACTTAAAGATTTATTTGAAGGAAACGTTGCCCCACTGTGTCTTTAAGGAAGAGATTAATTTGGTTTATAACACATTTGCTTGTTTTCATGTGCTCAGGCCTGATCTTTGAACCGCTAGTGAGAAGCCTCCAGGCACTGTGAGCTCATTTATTTGTCTCTCTCTCTCTTCTCACATCTGACTCAGATTTGGCTGATCAAAACCAACGTGTCATTATGAAAGCAATGTGAATGAAAACACATTTAGTGCTGCTAAACAAGCTCTAGCTGAAGGTAAAAGGAGAGTTCACGTACATGTATATCTGCTTTTCTACCAGTGTAAAGCAGAATGGAGTTCATGACAGGTTTGCTCAACATGTCAGAGTTATTTAAACTGCCTGTGATGTCACTGATCTCATGGGGCTCATACAAGCTGCTCTTTCTTTCTCTTTTCTCCTTTCTTTCTCTCATTCATTCATTTAAGCTATACAAATAAGAGGCTTGGCTCACTATTGATTTCTTTTGATATTAGAATGTTGTTACGGTAATGACACAATGCTTTGTGTAGAAATTCATTTCACACAATATTGGCCAACTTACATTGAATACTTTTTTTTATAGATATTTTGAAGTATTTAATGAAATATAAGCATTTATAATGAATGTTTCTCTCCTGTACTTTGGATGGACTTTCTTACTGAGCTTATTGAAGTGCATGAAGAAACCGTAAAAGGTTTATAGCTCTTTGAATCTTAGAATCTACTCTTTAAAACTAGAATGGTTGTTTTTTGTTTTGTTTTTACTTTGGATTCATATCAGTGGACATAAAAGTTCCCCTAATTGAGTGTTCACCCAAATGTGGTATAGGTAGGCAGCTCACTACGATTTGAAACAGAGAAATTCACTCGTATGCTCACTTGTTCTATTTTAGTAGCTCCTTTTCTCCTCCTCTCCCTAAGAGTAACAGTCTATCACCCTTTTTCCTCAAAGTGCACAAACATCCAGTCCTCTATCACAACACCACAACCCTTTCCGTGCCATAGCAGGCTTGAAACGCTCAAAAAGACATGTTAGAAAGCTCACTGCTTCTCTCTGCCTGCCTCTCGTTCGGTGTCAGAGATTAAAGACGATGTCAACAGCAGTTTAGCACCCATTCCGTGAAGAAGGCGTTTTGTAGACTGAGTATCTCAGATCTGTCAGAAAAAGGGAGCAGATGATGAGCCCTCTCTCTTCCTTCAGTTAGCTGAAGAGTTGGTGCTAGAAATGCTTGTAAATCATTACTATTTAAATGCAAAGGCTTATTAGAGAGACAGTGCTAATAGCTTAGCGCTTTGATAATTTTCCATGTTGCTTTAATATCCTTGTAGCTTTTTTTTTGTAAACGTGCTTCATTGCTACACCCAATGGGCCTCCGAGAAAACAAACCGGATTTCTATATATGTTTAATCTGAAGGAGTTCCATGGCTGGAAATACAGGGTTTTGACTGAAAGAAATGAAATGTGCTCATCCGCGCACACTAACGTTAATGAACTTTTAATTGATGTGGTTTTCCCAAGTCCCTCTTGTCGTGAAACAGGCGGGCGGCTGTGCGCTGATGGACTTGCTCAGCCCTAGCTCTCTCAGATTGGTTTACCACCAGGGTCTTAAGCACCGCACAGGCCGTTTCATGTGTCATATAAAATCTGGCCAGTCGCTGCGACGCCTGCAACTAAAACCTTAAGTGCATCCAGCGGCATCATTCACTGTCTTTTCACTTCCGTCTTAAAGGAAGGAGAGAGAAACTCAATCACTTTGTACATGTTTAGACGTGATGCTACCCTGCTTTTAGCAGCCTCCATCGGCTCCCACTGGTGCCTGCACAGAGACAAGCACTGCATGCACACCCAAATATGATAAAAGCCTTCAACCTGTCAGTCCACCCGACCCATCGGCGCTTAGATAAGGGACAAAAACACTCATGGACCTGTGTGAACCTTTCTAAGGTGATTTGCTCTCTGACCAAAGGCCAACAGGCCCATACCTCGTTTATTTTATTTTATGCAATTCTGAGTCGGGGTCTAAAAAATATGGAGGAGGGGAAATTTTCATCTTAAAAAAAATATATAGACCCCTTCCAAGCAGTTCTCCTCACTGGAAGGGAACTTGAGTCACTTCACTTCATTCTCCTCCCAGAATCCTTTAGGAATGCTACGCTAAGGGGGATTAAAACCCAGACAATTTGTTTTAAAGAGATAAATAATCAGATTTGCCCCCCTAAACGAGCCCCTTAACCTCGCTTTTAATTGATCTTCAACTCTGCAAATGATAATTAAAACATTTTGGGGGGGTTGGGAAAACTCTAAAGGATTGAATCGGGGGTCTGGGGATTTGCCAGTAGAATTAGAGGAGTGTGTCTTTGATTTCTCCCCACATGAAGACGTGAGGGAGAGTAATAGTGTTGTGACAAAGTGCTCAGTTCCTGTCTGAGATCTCCAGACATCAGACCTCTCTTCTTCGTTAGGTCGGCAGCGATGATTCTTAGGTGCTCGGTGCGTGATAATACGATCCTAAACCATAATGTAATGAAAGATGATATGACAGAGCCGTGGTGCCTCACAGGAAAGCATTTTGGCTATTGCTGTAAGAGCTGATCAAGGATATAAATCCACATGTAGTGGGATTTTGATGTGCTGGGTTATTTATTGCCTTTTTTTTCACCTTAAATGCATAATGTCACATTTTTGCTTGTTACAAGATCATTTATGTTTAAATTCAAGTCTGTCTGTCTTGTAAAAAAATAAAAAATAATAATAAGAGCCAGAGAAGTTAACCGCACACTTCAACAGACAGACAAGATCACTGATAAGCTTTAAGTCTTTGTCTTTATTGGTTTTATGTATGAGGTCAGGCTAGAGCGAGCACCCCTGTAGTCTATCTGTCTTCATCTGTGTTGTTGTTTTAAACCGTTTAGTTATCCATTGTTTAAAATGAGCTTTGTTTCCTCATTCACAACTTCTCACAAGCCTCTAAATGTGTAAAGTCCCTAAGCATTTCACAACTCAATTCTTATTAATATTAATAATGCTATAGCCAATGTCGTCTTGGAATTTAAGCAAGAAATGGCATGGCATATTTCTTGTTTAAAAAGAAATTGTAATAGATTTGACACGTTTTTATAAAAAAATGACATATCAAGGCAACTGCTTATGTTTCACTGATAAATCCCATTTTTCTATTTATTTTATTTTTGCACTGATTAAAAAAATCTTTGTGTCAGCAGTTAATACATTTTTATAAATGCAGGCAGTTTTCCCATGTTATTAATGTTGATAATTGGAGATAATGAGGGTTTACTGTTCAATAAGGTCTTGATTTAATGTAATGTGCGCTAGATTTTTAAATTCAACAAATGCCATTACGTTCCCTTCTACAGATAAAACAACGCTGTTAAAATTAAGGGTGAAAAAGAGGTGGGTCTTCACTCCTGAGCTTTATGGTGCCTGCAGTGTAGTTCACATGCAAGCGTGTTGCACTGAGCTGTTGATGACCCTGTGCAAGCGGATAAATTGATAACAGGTGGGGTGTGTTTACTGTTTGTGCTTGGCAGGAGCAATCCAGATGGATTTAGGAGCTTCCTGTTGTGGGAAACACTTGTTGCTTCAGGTGCACGGCAAGGGCCACGGTTCAGTGGTCAGGACTAAAGTACATGCTGTCTCTCAGAGCCTCGTGCTGCCCTGATCAAAGCATTCCTCCATGTGCATCAGTGGAGACCCATAATTGTGTATTGATTGCCCAGCACTGGGCTGTTATAGGCTGACAAGTAGAGATCACATGGTTCCGCTGATCACACACTTCCTGTAGAAGTCAGCGGTCATGTGAGAGTCAGTGCTGTGTCAATAAAACAACACGCTGCAATGGGTTTTTGTGCTGAAGGGGAAGGTTTCTTTATTAGTTGTCATATTTTAGTGGATAAGCTATTAATATTACATCAAGTAGTATTATGGAGATTAATTACTCTTTAGCCTCTTTCATAAAAGTCCAATGATGCATGAATGCGTGTGTATCAAATATTTGCCGCCTTGATATCAGAGTAATGTGTCATTTCTTCTTATAGATCAGCGTTGGATGATCATTCCCCTCATAGCCACCCTCTCTATGGTCACGGCGTCTGTAAATGGCCAGGATGTGAAGCTGTATTTGATGACTTTCATTCGTTCCTAAAGTAAGTATCTCTCTCTCACACACACACACACACCTGGGATTAAAAAGTAGAATGTATACTGTAAAATGGCCCAATGTAAAACTAAATCTCTTAGAACAAACAGTTCCCACTTATGAATACTTGCAGGATTACATGTCCAGGCTAATGGGACTAAGAACCAATAGGATTCAAAACATTCTTTAGGAATTTTTAAATATCCTTATTAATATCCTATTTGATCCCGTTAGGATACTTGGGAAATGTTTTCTACATTTTTTGGTATGTTGGAATCCTATTAAATATTAGGATTGTTTTTAAATCATAAGTGCATACCAAATTTCAAAAGAAGTCCTGTACATATTCCTTTCAAACTGATTTTATTTTTATTTTTGCATGTTTTAGATCAACCTAGTCAATCCTAATGTCCCATCATAGTATTTTCCAATCCCTTTCCTCCTGATCTTTCTCTTCATTTGATTTCTTTTTCCTCTCTGTGTGTGGGCTGGGTTCATGACGTGGGTGTGTGGTGTGCTGGTCTTTGCCTGCTCTCTGTGGTGTGGTTTTCCTCAGGGTTCTGTGCTGCCTGTGATAACTACAGTCCCCATGGTGATTACTGACACTTTGTCCCAAAACAAACATATGGGAATGTTTATCTATGGTGGCCCACATTCTGAGAGTACAGTGGGTTTGCCCTTGTCTGCCTTTTTACAGACAAGTAGAAGCAATCTTTCTCTTCTTGTTTTTAGAAACATATTATTGGTGCTTGCTATTCATATTCCTCATACTTAGGGATTTTAATAAACTTTTAAAATGGTCCAATAAGCATCCATCCTGCAACGACATAGAACAAGCTAAAATTTGTTTATAACACTTAAGCAACCTCTTAGCGTCATCCTGACATTTAACCGTTGAGACGTGTCACTCACATTACAAAAATCTTGTTTACGACTACTATAAAAAAACAAATATGTAAACCACAAAAGGTTGGATTCAGTTTAAAAATCCATTACAATTGCCTAATAATTTTATGACATTTCCACAATCGATCTACAGCACCTTCGCAAAAACCAAACTGGTATCTGAAGCATGTCCACTAATCCCTGCACCACTTCTCTGACTGTTGCATTGGTTTAGCAGTGTCTGCTCACTTGCTCACTATGTAGTAACTCAACTGAATCAAGCCTGACCTGTCCATGCTGTTAAAGTCCAGTTTATACTGGCCAACAGACAGCGGCAAGCTCCCTAAATAACACCTAAACCAAAGATCAGGCTAAAGGTGCAGTTTACACAGCGTTCACCCTGATCCCTTCTCTGAAGAAGACCTGGTCTCACTTAATCTCCACTATGTGTGTGTGTGTTTGTGATGAGAAGATGAGAACATGTGCCGTGTGGCAGCATATCAGTGAGTGTGTGTCAGGCTGGATTAGTCCCACTCTAAACAAGATATGACACTGTTCCATTATCCCGGGTTCAAACTAAAACAAGCCCGGCTCAAAGACCACAAGCCGAGACCAAGGAGAAAAATGAGTGGTAAGCAGAACCACAGCTGCACTCCTACCCGTTTTTTCAGTGTTTTTTTAATCCTATTTTCCACCTCTGTTTCTTTCAGGGTCGTAGCTTGTGTTTCAAACAGCAGGCTCCTCGTGCCTGTTTATTTGAGGGCATGTTTAAAGCTAGCCTAGGCTCTTTTGCAAAGAGTAACATAATCTATCTCGAATATGTGTTTACCTGTGGAGAAAAATGTGAAAAAGTGCATTCGCTTTGTTCGGCAAAAGCTTAGAAAGAAAGTTTGCTACAGTTTCTAAACCACAGATCTCATATGTTTTTAGATTGTGGTCCTTTTTTCTATTGGCCAAACCTATGATTCACCATTTGCTTATTGAAATAAGAGAAATTAGCATTTCAGAGCTGAAAAAGAGAGAGCAAGAGAAGTGCTCTCTTTAAGTACACTCTGCGATGTTTACACAAGTGTTTTTATCATGGCAACATCTTGTTTACTTTTCTTGCCTGCCCTAAACTGCTTGGAACACGCTGAGAAAACATTTGGAGACGCTCTACAAAGCCGCCTTTGTAAAAAGCGAGGCTGGGTGAGAGTTCAGCTGGCACGCTGAAGGTGTTAACCGTCCATGCACTAAACATTCCCACATGTACATCCTCCACCCGACAGGCCTGAAGAACCATAAACAGAAATCAGGGAGTAAATTAGCTGGATGATAAGAGCTTTCTGGGTAGCTAGAGACTGGCGCCCGGGGCAACGTAGCGAGGAACGGTGAGAGATGCGCGCTAACGTCATGCGGATCTCGGCCAGCCGAGCCAACAGCAACAAATTATGACGTGCGGCAGTGTTGTTTTAAACCATATGGATATTTGTTATACCTTTAAAGGAAAATATCTCATACCTAGTCGTGCTTGACAATAACAATTCCAATAAATAAAAGAAGCAAACCAGTTGCGTTGTCTGTGTGATTCCAGCAGAGCAGGAAGGGTGGGTCCAAGGTTTACATAACAGTTCGACTATTTTACGACCAGGGATATTTGAAAGGTCGAACTCAATATGTGTGAGTTTCGGTGTCTTATTTATCCTTTTTGAAATTCACATCCATTTTACAGTTTGCAGAGTATTAGTCTTAGAACTGGTTTCAGCTTGCGGTTGCCTATCGCAAACACGCACATTGTATTTCCCATCCTGGAAAGTGTGTTTACCCATCAAAGACTAGCAGTATGAGTAAATAAAATCAGTAGATAAGCGTAATTCTTTAACGTAATGCAACTAGATAAGGAAAAACAGACGGATGTTTAGCTATTGAAACAGCTGTGTGTGTTTGGGAGTAAGCAATTGTTCGTCCAGCCGACGTTCTGGTAGAAAGCCCTTTCTGGGCGTCAGCCTCCTAGAGCATCATTAAAACCTGGCCAGCTAGCTTCAGTGATATGTAAAATGCTGACTGTTTAAGTAATGTCTATTTAACTTGTTTTATTGTGGCCATTTACATTAGGGGCTGTCATCCTGCCAGAAAGCTTTTAAACAGCCTTCCTTTGAAGTCCAGAAAGTGACACATGCCAGCGCTCATAGTCTTTCCCGATGTCAATTCTGCCGTTCTCCAGAGCTCCTCTTGTCCAGACACTCTTCCGAGAGGCTGCATTAAGGGCCATTTGAATATTTCATTTCCTATTAATTATGCACTGTGACTCTACATGTCATTAGACGGTACGGAGGAGAGGACGGGGGAAAAAAGAGAAACGTCCACTGTAACAAAGGATGAAAAGAGGTAGCGGGGACTCGCCGGGTGATGCGAACTACGAATTCCAAAGCATGTCACGTCCAGCCATGTTCATTGAAAATGCGAGACACCCTGCACCTATTTTATCTCTCCGCAAATGAAAACTGGGTGGTTGTTTTGAAATGTTTACATGATCTCTCTTCAACCTTCCCTGACTTCAAAAGCGGCTTATTTTCAGTTGATTAATGTTGGAAGCCAGAAGAGACGTAATATAGTTTTAAACAAGGTGTGGATTTATCATGGCCATTTTAAAACACTCGTGGTCCCTAATCCTTGTGTTATTTTTCGAAACGATCTATTCGGAATATCTTTAAAGGTGCGTTCACATGTCAACGTTCAAAAAGACACGTGGTATTTATATGCTCATTCTGAAGGAAAACAGAGTCCGTTTTGACTCTCGTTTAGATAATTTCCCTTTCAAGGTTGAGTGCTCCACTACCGCTCTCTGTCACGAGTGTTGTCGAGTGTGTTTTCCCCACATGTATCTTCAGCCGTGTTCGTATGTTGTCTTTATTCTTAATAATGGCACCGCTGCCATCATGTCACGCCACTTCGCCAAATTTATTACGCCATCAACATCAGTTCTGGCTCCCCTTGTCTCGGCCCCTGCTCAGGTCTAGGAACGACATTTGATTTGCAGCGGAAGACTGTAAACGTACATTTGGGAAGAAGAGCACGTGGAAAACGCTACTGTTCCGTTCCACCAGCCTCTGCCTTGTGACAGTGACCTACATGGTCAGCCAAGATGCGATATAATTTATGATATATATAATATATTGGATCCATTAGTGGGCATAATGAAGTAGTGAAATGAAAAGGGTATTTGTGAAATCAGTTCAAACATCCTGCACGGATTATGATTAAATGATTAATGAAATGCCCCTGCATAAGCATTTTCAAACCATAATTCATGCGAGGGCTGATAAAAATCCTCCAATCATATTTCCTTCAGTCGTGAGTCTTATCTCCACCATTTTATATAAATCACCACAAAAAAAAGGGAGAGGTAAAAAAGGAAAGCTTGGCCCGCTTTGCCGAGGCCAGCTACTTATTTAGATTAGTTATAAACGTGCGGGGGAGGAAAAAAAGGTCTTGGCGGTATAAAATAATCATGCATAATTATATTCATAATTCAAGTTTATGACAGATTCCATCTCTTTTCTCCTTGTTGTCCTTTGCCTTTTTCCTCCTGGCTTCATTTAAGTTCTCTTAATCTAGATGACATAATTAACTGCAGAAGACACCAAAAATAAGAAGAATCCATTTAATTTGAAAAGCGGGGAGGTTTGCAGAGTGCACATTGGCCGATTTATGAGAGTTTCGGCGAGGCCCTTTTCCCGTCCGCTCAACATAGTTTTTGTAGGTTTGCATGGAAACACTTACTTGTGAATTATGCATGAGGTGTGTAAAAAGTGCTTCTATTTCCAGGTAATGCAGAGATCTTGTTAGAACACTCTTCATTTGTGTTTGTGAATGTGTGGACATTGGCTTTATTTACTTTTTATCATTTTTAGTATGCGTGCATCTTGGGCCATTTTCACTTTTCCAATATAGAGAAATAAATGACTGCCCCACAGAATGTGCAGATAATGTAATTCAATATTTTACCATGAAAGTTTTATCAAATGTTTAATAGATGGCTGTAAAATATGGTACTAAAATGAAGGCCGCTCTCTCTCTTTCTCTCTCTGTAGACATCTGAATAATGAACATGCCTTGGATGACAGGAGCACGGCGCAGTGCAGGGTACAGATGCAAGTAGTTCAACAGCTGGAACTGCAGGTATCATATCATTTCTCTTCGTTCATCTCCTTTTCTGGATTCATCGAAACTTAGATTCTCTCTCTCTCACTCATTTTCTCTCAAGTAGCAGCTCAGAGATAGAAGAGGGAGGGATAAAAATGAAATTATTTTGTACATTTGTGAGTAACCAGTCATTAAAAATGTGTTATGTTCGCATGACAGCCAGGCAAAGATATATGGAGTGCCCTGGGGCTAACTCCACAAGATAATTACATTTCCAATTTTACTGGGTTTTAAAGTCGTTTATGACTTTTAACTATTTGGCACCACAATAAAACACTTTGTGAAAAAACCCAGACACACCAACAATGGGGGGTGGGCTACCAGTCATTTCAACAAATTGCATTGCTTGTTAATACACATTAATCAATTAACAAATACTTACCAAATGGCATCATTGAGCTGGGGATACATGGTAAAGTAATGTAGAGCTTTGATTGTAACAGATTAGAAAGTGCCAGTCATTGTGCAGCAGATTAAACTGTTGTGCTCATGTTGGCAATTTGAGGTCAAATGCAGCTCAGTATTTTTATCCATATTTTAATTTCTTAATGTATACAACGTATTTAATTTGAGGATCATTATGCATTCTGGGGAAATTTACCCCCCGTATGAAAGTGCTCATTTGTCTATATATTAGCTCTGTTCAAACGCTAGAGAGATTGTCATGATGATTTTATTTTTCTATTCTACACCAAAGCAGAGTGCAAGAGAGATTTAAGGGACCACGCATACAATAAAGATCCAGGAGTAGTACGGTAGCAGAAATGGGCTGCGTTTCCCAAGGCCAATCTTGCCAATGGTTATTATGACCAACAATGTTTTTTGGGAAACGCAGTCCGGATCAGAGTGTGTGGAGGAGGAGATCCTCTAATGTTCAGTGTAGCTTCACTTTGGCTGAAGTAACCATGACTGAAGGCTAGCGTGTGTGTTCATTCTCATTTGCTAATACACCCTTAGGGTTGTGTCTCTAGATCAAGTGTAAAGGTCACCGGCTCATTCTGATTACATTCATGTCAGGAATTAACATACATATGTCAATTGTCCTTCGACAAGGACTTATTTGTTCTGATAGCTGAGAAAATGTTGCATGTTAAAATAAAACGAATCTTTTCTCATTTTTATTATAATTTTTGTCTCTCTTTCTGTTCATCTAATTAAAGTTAGCGAAAGACAAAGAACGTCTCCAAGCCATGATGACTCATCTTCATGTGAAGTCTACAGAGCCCAAACCCACCCCACAGCCAGTGAGTACTCATGTCCCAATCTGCATTCTGTCCATCCTAAATAGCATGTGAGATAAGAATTACTGCACATCAACTGATGTTTTCTTGAATGTGCCTCATTTTCTTGAAAGTCAGGTGAAAGAATCACAGTTCTTTCACCTGACTTTTAGGTTTGTTTTGTTACAGCTGTTCATACAGTTAAAACATATTCCTTAGATATTATTTAACAGTAATTCATGGCAAAACAATGGTTCTTAAAGCATTACAAAAATTGATCAAATTGATCATTGATCAGTCGCACTCTCCTCTCTTCACTTTGCTAAGCACGCTGATCGTTTATTTTCTGCTTAGGGGCCCCCGTGGTGCTCAGGAGCCCAGAGGTGGTGTCCCGGGACGGCGGGTGATAATAGTTCATTCAGTGCAGCTCTGCCTCTGTCACACGCTGATTGTTTGGATTAGCATTTGTACAGAGGTGTCTGACACTGCGATGCTTGTGTATAAAAATCGGCCTCAGATATTGATAGTGTTGTTAGCCAGCCGTTTCTCCCCATGGGAGAGGGGAGGAGGATGCTTACAAAAAATTATTGCTTTATCAAGCCTTTATTTAATTTTTCTGCCATTTGGTGACGTTTTACTCTACAGCATTGTTGTACTAAAAGCCTTGATAATTATTTCAAATTTGGTTATTTTGCTTGGCTTATTGTGTCTTTAGTTTTACAGTCATGATTTTACTCATGAACAAATTAGATGGGTTTTTTTTTCATTCTGCTATACTGCTCATTAATCTTGCCCCAATAACATTCATATTTATCAACAGCTCATTTTAAGAGATATTTTGCCTCAGGCTGCAGTTGTTTGTGTGTTTGCGCGTGCACGTGTGCATGCACGAGTTTACGAACTAAGGTGTCACTAAGCGTTCTCGTCAGTGGTCTGACCTTTTCATTGTCCATAATTAAACGCCTTTTTTGGTTGTTTGTTTAGCTTTTTTTAGCAGCTTGTCTTCTGTTTTCCATAGCAGCTTGGCAAGTCAAAGCCAGTATAATTAGATCACCAATTACCATTTAATTATTTTCATTCTGAAGTCTCATTTTCCTGGCATATTGGAGAGCGCCCAAATGGTACAGGAAAACAAAAGGAGGGCCATTACTCGCCTGTCTGGCCTATTGAAGAGGCTACTCGCTGTGGATGAGGAATATAGGTAACAAAGCTAGCTGATAGTCACAGAGGTTGAATAAGTCCATACTGTTCAAAACCTCTGGCCCAAACTGAGACGCTTTTCTTAGTCTCCCCTATTTTTGCATGCCATTTTCAAAGCCTGATAGGTATTATATCCGCTAGGCTTAGGCTGTTTCTTTTATTATTTATGCATGCATGCATGTGTGTGTGGGTTTGTTAGAATATAAAAAATGCAAAAAAATACTAATTTAACATTTTGGTTTATTCATTTAAAAATGGCTTCCACAAGTTATTTAAGTTATTTTAATATCAATAATATACTACTGTAGTATATAGTACGTTTGTTAATATTTTGAATTTTAATAATATTTTTGTTGTGTGTTTCTGTCATTTGATTCAAAAGTGTTATTAATTGTTTTTCTTTATTAAAACATAATAGAATCCCTTAAGGCGGGTAGCTAGGAATCATAAGTGATATGATATGGTGTGTTTTAACATGACTTGATCACATTATTAACCAATCAGCATCTAAGACCTGAACTATTGGTTTGCTAATGTAATTTTAGCAGCAAGAAACCAATTAACAACAAAAAAAGGTTAGATGGGCATGAAGACAATGACATGTCAAGGATGACGCTTCTGTCATCCCTCAAATTTCTTTATTATGTACCTGTCTATCAAGCGGAGCATCTGTATGGTAATGACCGTTAATAGGGTGTGTGGTAATTGCGTGGCCTGCGACGTATCCGCGTGGCGGGGGGTTAGATGTTAAACACTGTCTGTTGGTTTTCAATCGCCTTGCCGCCATCTGCACTGTCAGTGCCGCCATTATAGAGCAAAATTAGACATCTGATACTTCCAGAGCAATTGACAGCCTTGACATTTCATTAATTTGCTCATCCAATCTGTAGGCGATTGTGGCGCGCGACGAAAAACCCACCTCCGCGTGCCCTCTCGTTGTTGTTTTTTTCTTTGCCCCTCTGTGCTTGTCCATGCATTCATCGCTTTTCCACCCTCCCAGTGAAGTCATGTTTAATTTGGTAACAAGGCCTCCTTTGGCAAATTAGCAATTAGAACAATTTGGTGGGGAAATATGTATATGTGTCATTAGCTTTTTTCTCGTCGCCTACAAATTAATAACAGGAGCATTGGGTCAGGCTCACGTTTTCCACTCCGATAGAAGAGGAAATCTGACACTGACGACTCAACGCAGCTGTTGGAAGCGAGACTGCACCTTTACGAACCCGCCGGTTAATTAGTTTACCTTATAGCCATTATTACTAGACCCCCACACATCACGCCACTTGATAAGGGAGGAAGAAAGTATTTCTCTGGAAACTATTCCTCCTGAAGAACCATCTTATGCCAAACTATCGGGCTGATGAGGGTCATTCAGATGTGACGTTTAATCGTAGTATCACCCCTGTAAGTAGCCACTAATTAGGGTCCTTACAATGCAATTTGAGCCTGTAATTAGTGTAGATTGACCTCTCTCTGTCTGCGGCTTATTAGGAGCCTCTTAGGGCTCAGTGAGAAACTCATTCCATCAGCCAGCAAGACTGCTACTGCCGCCTGAGAGCAAAGAGAGTGAGCTAGGCATTCTGGGAGCGCGCCAGCAGACCAAACAAAGAGGCGACCGGGGGGGAGGATGTACGCTATTTGCTCACAGAATGATGGACGCAGAAAGCGAAAGCATGGTGTTTACAAATATTTACTAACCAACACGCTCCTCTGCGGTGTAGAGATTGATTGGATGGTGTGTTAACAATTAGCATTTGCAGGCATCAGTGGTGACTAACAATGCTCTGTGTTTTTCAGCTGAACCTGGTCTCCAACGTAACTTTGTCCAAGTCGGCTCCCGAAGCTTCACCGCCCCTCAGCTTACCCCAGACACCCACCACCCCGACTGCACCCCTCACGCCGCTCTCACAAACCCACTCCGTTATCACCCCCACCAGCCTGCATAGTGTCGGTCCCATGCGCAGACGCTACTCGGACAAGTACAACATGCCCATATCCCCAGGTACAGACAGTCTGCTTGGAAGCTTCCTTGTGAGATACTATACATTGAATCATTGGGATCAGTGGATATCACATTTCCCCGCAAAATCCAAATAGTAATTAAATTATATTGATTAAAAAATTATAGAAATAGCATTTTTTGCATTATAACATTATTTTCATTGCAATTAAACTCAAAATCTCATTACTTTTAACATGTCTGGAGGTTTTTAATATGTCTTGACTTATTTTATGTATTTATTTTGTTTTTCTAATTAGTCTCAGTGTCTCTCATTAGATTTTGATACTGCCAATCAATTATTTTTAATACTATACTATATAATTTTAAATAGCACATGATTATTTATTTATTCTTTAGTCACGGTAATGAAAATTAGATGTTTGCACGTAATTTGCCTTCTCTTTTATGCTTCTTGTTTAGCTTTCAAGCCTTAAGATTTTTTATTAAAAATTTATTGTAAAGTGTGACCAAGTCTTCATATTTTTGTCTGGTCTTTGTGAACAGATATTGGCCAGAACAAAGAGTTCTACATGAATGCTGAAGTACGACCTCCTTTCACATATGCTTCGTTAATACGACAGGTAAGACCGCAGCCACGTTCACCTGCCATAATTAACCCACCTATTGAGCATCTACACTTTAGACTTTACATGCATCTAACGTGCTCCACTGCAAACTTCTTTAAAGACAAACCCCCTCCGTCGCAGCCGTTAAATTTCAGATGCAATTTATCAGCAGAGCTCAAGATTAGCCATCTGCAAATGAGCGTGAGAGTACTTGCTGTTCATAGAGGGGCAAAAAGCCCATATATAACAATTGCTTTTGATTAAGTATTACAGCCAATGTGATTATTACGGAATTCATTTCACACAACAGTAGAAACGGGGCGTCTTTGAGATGCCCAGTCAATTATCAGGCCTGAACCGGTAATCTGTGATCACACGGGCATTAATCTGGGCCCAGGATAATTGCCGCTTTATAATCTGGCTCTATAAAATAGTTTTTTTTTTTCCTTGTTCTGGTCGTTTAGCGGAAAAGGATGTACTCAAATTGCCACATTTGCATAAGGAAGCGTTCAGTAAACAAAGTAGCTCCCATTTGAGAACAGAAAGCGTGGAGCTGTTTTACATGCACCCTCTGATCAGCTTAACTTGACATACTGTACTATGTGCATCTCACTTTGTTTTTGCTCCAGGTTTGAACGGAAATGAAACAGCTTTTTGCTTATCAGCATTTGTGTGTGTGTGTGTGTGTGTTTTTCCAGGCGATACTAGAGTCACCGGAAAAACAGCTAACACTAAACGAGATCTACAACTGGTTCACGCGAATGTTTGCATATTTCAGACGCAATGCAGCGACGTGGAAGGTGATCTCACATTTCTTGTTCTCTTTTTCCTGCTGTTACTAATATACAATGAATTTGGTATTTTCGCAATAGTTGACTGGTTTAAAAAAAAACCATGTAGAATGCAAAAAAAAAACTTGGTTATTGAAGAATGATTGACTATTGAACTATTTAAACAGCACGCACGTTTCTTATGGAACCACACACACTTCTTTGCTCATGACGAGCATTGAATAAGGGAGATGCAGTGGAAATCTGAGAATACATTACAGATCTGGAATTTAGAGTTTTAGAATTTTGAAAAGGAAAACCAACAAATCAAAAGTAGATTGTTTCAAAGTCACTAATGTTCTTCCTTCCTTACTGAAATTAATTTAGCTTTTTACTCAAATGTTTTGCTGGTTACATATAATTTGTAATTAAATTAGATCAAACGAAAAGGCTGAATAGAAATATTTTTATTAATGTTTATTTGATACAGTCATACCGAAAGATTTTCTGCTCCCAGATATCACAACATAATGGCCATTAAAAAATATCAGAATTATTCCAAACACCAGCCCTCAGAGATGCAAACAGAAAACATGTAAAATTACTGTACTTTATGCCAATTTGCCCAGTGAGACTTAGTCAACAAGTTCAAATTACCCAGAGAAAGTATGCATTTTTCCCCAAATATGATTTATTTCACTTAATGGGCCTTAGAAGTTTCTGGAAGAGACCCCTTCCTCATTTGGATTTATTTTGAAAGTGTTTCTTTTTTTGGTTTGCTCTGGAAAAATTTCAACAGCTTAAAGGGGAAATCTGGTCATTTGAGTAGGATGTTTTCCCCTGGCAGAGTTTGTTGAGCATTGGCATTTAACTCAAGCGTTTTCAGTTTCCGTTTTTGAAGTGAGGCAGAAAATGATGAACTATCTGTGACTTTTACCAGAGCTGAATGATAAAGCACCAGAATGACAACACCCACACAGGCCTCCATCAATCAAGGAGGGCTTTATTTACTAAATATCACCCGCATGTTATACAAATGGCCTGATGAAAGGGTCATTTATAAGAACGCAACAAGCAGAGCATGTTAGAATTACATCTCTTCCCCTCATTGTTCAGCTACAGTGCTAAAGTCATAACTGCCAGAGTCGTGTTTATCAGACTGTTTGTGCAGTCTGGAATTTTGTTGGTAGTCCAAGGTGTTGCTAAAACTGGCTCTTGATAAAGCATGCATTTCTTTCTGTTGGAAGTGTTTAGGAAAAGGCTATTATGCAAAAATTCTTAATATTATGCTCACCAAGGATGCATTTATTTGATCACAAATACAGTACAAACAGTAGAGGAATAGTTTACCATTTAAAATCTGTTTAAAATGTCATTTATTCTTGTGATAGCAAAGCTCCTTCAGAAAAATACATTGCTTGCATGCATCGTTGAAAACCACTATACTTTTGTGGAAACCATGATTTTTTTTTTTTTAAACAAAAGAACAGCATTTATTTGAAATAGATTTTTTTTATTTGACTTTAAATCAATTTAATCCATCCTTACTGAATAAAAGTGTATATTTATTTTTTCTCAAACCTTTCCATGTTAGTGTATATAACTTATAATATAAAGTATATAACTAAGCTGTGGGAAATGACATTCTATTTGATTTATTGTATGAAAACTGATGTGTTTAATATGTTCTGCAATTTTGCTTTTCAGGTTGTCTAGATTTATTTATTCATTCTTAAAATTCTGTCATCACTTGCTTACTTTTTTCTGATGTTATGAGGAATGTCCCTAAAATGCATAATACCTTTGTGTGACAAACAGAGCCATGTGTAAATCATTATTCTACTCTCTGAAAATAATTAATCGGTGGCATTAACATTCAGATCATTCTGCAGCAAATCTCCTTTTTTTGTTCCACAATTGGAAAGAAAGACGAGGTGGGTAAATGATGACAGAATTTTACCGTTTTTTTTTATTTTTTATTTTTTTTTATGGAAATCAGTATGACCATGTTTAGTACAAGAGAATGTGGGTTTATAGAAAAAGCTGTAATACACAATACTGAAATGTCTAATTTATTCCAGCACGTTTCCTTTTGCACTCATAGCCCTTTTCTTTCTCTCACACCAACTGCAGAATGCAGTGCGGCATAACCTTAGTCTACACAAGTGTTTTGTGCGAGTAGAGAACGTTAAAGGGGCGGTATGGACCGTCGATGAGCTAGAGTTCCAAAAGAGAAGGCCGCAAAAGATCAGCGGGTAGGTGTTCCAGCGCCACCCCACACAGCATGGCTGACCAAACCCATGTCTTGTGGTGTTGTTGGATGGGCTCCGTGTTATTGTCTCTGTGCTGTGCCGCCCATTGACCCCCTACTAGCTTCAGCGTGTTTCTCTGTGCCAGTGTGCAAGTCATCTGCTGGCTGTGTGCACCGTCAGCCCTGGTTGCGTGTGTTTACCCATTCATTCATTCATTCATTTCATATCCTCTTCTCTATCACTGTCTGTCGGTCTTGCTACATCTGCATCTGGCTGCTTGCTGCCCCTCTCCCCCACCCCAGGGTGCTGTGCGCACCAATCTCTCCCTGCATAAATGCTTTGTAAGAGTTGAGGATGACTTTGGGTCCTTTTGGACCGTAGACGATGAAGAGTTTAAACGTGGTCGCCACATACAACGAGGTCGCCCCAGGAAGCATGCGGCCGACGAAAGCTGTGATGAGCTGCCTGTACAGTAAGCACCGCCTCCGGCCCCACCCCCTCCCTGCATGCTTTGCCTCTATGTGCTCGCTCATCCTCTATGTATCTTATGCTTTTGTCATATGTGGGTTTCATAATAGATGTAATGGCTTATGTGAGTGTCATCTGATTTATATTAATATGTGATTTTAAAATAAGCAAATATAAGCTCTGTTCCAAAACCGGGTAATCTACATAGGCCGCCTTAGTGAATAGGCAGAAGTAAAAATCCCAATTGTTTTCTCTATCCACCATTTTCCTTTACTATGCTTTGCGTGAATTATGGGATTCGTTTCCGTTAAACTGTAAGCAATCAGTGACATTTTCAATATTCAAAAACTGGGCACAATGACAAGACATCTACTCACCCTTTAACCGTTAAATAGTAAGATTTAAAATGATAAAAGCATTTACAAATTACTATAACAGACCATGGATAACAGCAAAAGCTTGATATAATTTGGCAGCAATATCACTGTAGTAATATATGTTCATTAACTGGAACACTGAGTGATAAAGTGATTTCCGTCATTTTGACAGATCATAAATATTGTATTTGCCTGATTTAGAAACATTCCAGAAAACACTGGGATTAGAAGTAAAAAGGGGAGACGATTACATTTTAATGCATCCGTGTGAAAATAAACCTGGAAAGAGGATTTGGTTAAAAAACGAGAGATTCTTAGTGCATTCCAGTGAATTATTCATGGGTTATATTGTATATTGCAGTATGTGTTGTCTTTTTGATACTGTTAAAAATATGGAGGAAAATAATCCAGTGACTAAAAGATATTCTTGTTATACCATGTCACATTAAAATACCAAGCATTGTTATTCCCCTGAGGTCTGAAAATAGAACATAAAGGACATTTTATAGCTCATTCAGTCAAGCTTACCTTACGATTGTACATGCTTCAGTCTTTTTGAGAGCTGGAAGTTGCTCCCATAATCAAAAACGCAGTAGACTCGTTAGGAAAAAGGTGGATAAGGGAATTGATCTTTAACAGAATACGTCCTGAACCAAGGCTGCTGAAAAAGTTGACTGGCACTTTTCCACTCTAGATATTCTGATGCTAGCATGTTGCTAAGATAACATTAATATTCAGCACAATATTAAATCTAGTAAATCAGACCATTTTTAATAATACTTTTTGATGTTGAATAACATTTTCTCAGAGCTTGTCTCAGTGCATCCTGGGATTGACTCTTCCACAACGGATAGATGATAGATTGCATCGATACATCTGATCAGCTAGTTTTGGGACAGAGCTCCAGTATTAAAGAGCTTTTGATAGTTTAGTGCCATCTATTGATTTTGCTATTGAGTTTCATTGGAAATCAGATTGTACTCTAAATACTGACTTCAGTGTAAAATCAATCTGTTCAGTAGACCGGAGACTGTTGGACCCGTTTCGCTACTGAACTGAATGCATTTATATTTTTGTCTCTACAGAAGTCCAGCTTTGGTAAAGAACATACATACCACTTTGGGATATGGTCCCGCCCTTTCTGCAGCTTTCCAGGTAAAATCACTAGCTTGCTGCATCCAATCCTTATATGGTTTTATTTATTAATCTTTTAGGTTGCTGCCCTCATCCAGTCATTGACTGTACAATATAGTATGTACTCATTTTGTGTACACTTATACTAAAACATTACTATTAAGGTGACAATCTTATGTGACGGAACTAGTTTTTTATTATTCTCTTGTGGCAATATGAGGATAAAAATATGATACAATAAGGATAAAATACAAACATATCAAATAATTATCAAGTATGCACCGCATTTGCATTTAATTTTGATGCACCAGCACTATAAAGCTTCCTGTCTTTGTTTTTTGTAAACACACATTATGCCATCATTATTGCTTTAAAGACTTCTAAATAGCTCTTGCAGTGTATAAAATGGCTAAAATGGTTGTTTGTTTTGGATGAGCCCAAGTATCTGAAGGCCTTTGAATGGTCCCGATGTCGTGAAGGAATTGATCTCGCCGAGTTCATCTCCTCCATTCTGTTTTAGGCTTCAATGGCAGAGAACAACATACCTCTATACACTACCGCTTCCATCGGAAGTCCCACTCTTAACTCGCTTGCCAGCGCCATCCGAGAGGAAATGAATGGGGCCATGGATCACGGGAACAGCAACGGTAGTGACAGCAGCCCTGGACGCTCGCCCCTGCCAGCTATGTGAGTGGCTCACATCCCACCTTCATAATGTGTGTGTGACTGAGATAAGGGCGCGAGGTACAGGGAGATGTCCAGGAATCATTAGGCTCACGCGCATGCAGGGCGACGCTCGTACAGCTTAGGTGGGGGGAATTTTTCACCAGTTTGAAAATAGTCTCTGAACACACAGTAGGGTTCAATGTACATTACAGTAGATGTTTAGCCAGCCATGAAATTATATAGAAAACTGCAGTTTACAGAGGAAACAGGAATTGTGAATGCAGTCTTAGAAAGGAAACCCCACCTTTGGCAGGTTTCTCAGCTGGGGGAGCTCGTAAAGAAAATAGTGTCTCTCCATGTTATTTCGAGGAGAAGTTTATAAACTGGCTTTTATTACGGGTCAATAGTGTGCGGCGTTCTACGCTCAGTTCCTCCTTAATTATTGCCTCCATTTTGTTTAAATATTTACAAAAGTGGTGAATAGAAGATGACAGAACTGGCCTCCTTTTTCCACCCAGACAGGACTCGCAGCACGTCCGAAAACTCTCCGCGCCGTCGAGAGTAAAACAACGAAGGGAGGGGTGGGGGGTCGTAATTAGCCTCAACAAAACCGCTCCAAGATTTCCATGTAGCTGAGCTGCGGTCGGGGTTGGAAACCACAGCTCCCCATACACTTGTTGTATGGGAGGGACGGCTGTGTTGTTTGAAGCTTAAAATAATACAGTGCAGACAACATGGTTTCCAGATGTTGGAGGACAGAACGCAGATTTATTGCCGTTTCTGTGAAACATCAGCAAATGTTTTTTTTTGGTTTTTTTAAATGGCGCGGTAATGAACTCGTGAAGATGTGGATGAGAGAAACGCTAATGGCAGGTAACATAGCTGCAGGCCTGCCCCATCCGCAGGATACAGAGAGACAGGATGGGTGTGCTTGCTCTGAGGCTGTCTGCCTCTCACCTCTCCAGGCATTTGCCAACTTAACGCACTCAAAAGCAAAGATGTTGCCCAAACACGAGCTGTACAAAGTGTGACAGTGTACGAGCATACATAAAAAGTATTGAGGTTTATTAAGTTAACCAGATTTATGGGTCATGTTATCGAGGGCGTTGCATTTCAATTTTGGTGAAAACTTTTTCTCCTGTAATTGAAATGGTTCGGATGTTTTAGATTGTTCAAGCTGAAATTAGATGTGAAGTTTATTTATTTAAACTTTAAATGCAAACAATTATTTACATATCAAGTAGTATTTCCCAACTCATGAGTTTTATAAAGTGTGAAACTGTATGACCCTGCATGAAAAGGAAAATGCATATATTCAGAATATTCAGGTTAAAATAGTTTTATTTTTACATTATTAAGAGCATCATGTCATGAAAATATAATATTAAAACTAAGAAAACTACTTACATGTACTTTAAGTACCATGGTGATTTCGTATTTTGGATTACCATTTAAATACTTGGTATATGGAAAATGGTATACTTGAGTATCACTACCATGGTATTATCATCTAATACCATCAGTTTACCATGGTACCACACCACAGTGTTACCCTTTGCAAAAATGTAAAAAAATTAAATACAAATTATATTAATTTGAATGCCATTGGAAAAAAACGCACATTTTTCTCAAATCAAATTCTAAACCAGGCCCGTAATTATGACGTAAACACACAAGTGCGTTATGATAATAGAAATAGCATTATTTCTTTTGAATCATACACTGGCTTATGATTATAATTAATAACATCTAACAATGTTATTGTGACCATCTCCCTCACCTGTTTGTAACGTTGCAGATGTCTGCAATCAAGTGCTTCAGTCCTAATTACAATGAAGGCTAAAGCAGAGTTCTCAGTTGCATATTAATAACGATTTCATGTTTGCCCTCCAGCTAGAGAGGCAATGGGATACATAGAGATGCTTTGATCTGAAACCAATAGAATGGGAAAAGATTTCTTATTATTCACACACAAATATGATAACTCATTAGCATGTCTGCTTTCTTAACAAATGTGACTGAGAAACACAGGAGAGAGAGAGAAAAAAGATTGTGGCTAATTACATTTGCCAAACATGTCTTAGCGAAAACCTATAGTTTGCCATGTGAGACTAATTAACTTAAAGGCTCTGCTACAGCTGCTTCTAATGTTTATCCTTTTATTTGTTTCAGTTTTGGTCCTCTTACCCGCTATAGTCAGCGCTCGCTCATTGGCGCTCTATTCCTGCAGTGTTTCTGTAATGAGAAATTTGGCAGATCTCATCTCTGTGGACAATCCTTTGCCCAGACTGTGGGCTGGGGTTCATGTTTTGCCTTGTTTACAACTGACAGCGTTATTATTCTTGTAAGGGCTCTGTTTCTTATCACAGGCGTTTGTGTTGGGCCCCGTCGTCAGTGCCTCCCCCTTCCCCTCTCGTCTCGCACGCCTCCCCACCACTGCTTTTCTTCCCTTTATTGACACTTTGGTTAGAAGTTGCATTAATTTTGCGTATACTTAAAGTGTACACTGCGCTATCTGGTCACAGTGTATTTTTTTTGTGGGGGGGGGGGGGTTGCATGCTTGAAGTTGATTAATGACGGAACCTTGCACAGGGTCGTCCTCTAGAGACCCGCCTCACAGGTTGTGCATGTTAACTAGCAAAGAAGAGGAACGCGCGGAGCGGCACTGATCCGACGCCACCGGGAAGCTGACAGGCCGTCCACTCGCTCGTTCGTACGCCTGCCACCGTTCTCCGCAGTCCATTCTCTTGTCGCAATGTTGCTAATCTCCCTCATTTATCAATTCAAAGTGAAAACCCTGTTGTCGGGCCAGCTGTGGAAAATAAAGCCGGCTGGTATCCCGGTGTTGGAAGAGCTGAAAGGGAAACGGAGTTATCTGGAGTGTTGCTGTGCCACCTCCGTTAGTCTTTCATTTTAGAAACAGCTGGCCATTGCTCTACTCCTTTTCATTTTATGTTTAGACAGTGAGGCTTCTCTGATACAATCATACAATTGTTTTAATTGTCACAATATTGCCTAGAGCAGTGGTCCCCAACCTTTTTTGTGCCGCGGACTGGAAAACGTTTGTTGCACGATTGTTGAAAAGCCAAAGCTACAGCGCCACAGCCGCTTACGGACCGGTCCGTGAATTCAATCCGCGGCCCGGTACCATTTGATCCACGGACCGGTCTGTGAATTATTTTTCGAACCTTTTTTGCACCGCGGACCGGAAAACGTTTGATAATTCTACCGCGGACCGGGGGTTGGGGACCACTGTAGTACTGTAGTAGATTAATGTATAATAAAAAATACAGTTTTGGGTGAGGATGTGATGATTTTTTTTAAGAAAAAGACAAAGCAACCACATATTCATTCATTTAGATTTTTTAATTTTTTTATTTCTGAGAATCTAGGTTTTTGTGTGCTAATAAATGAGCGCTCCTTTTTCTTTTTCTTTTCGATAAGGCATCATATCAGCGTAAAAGAGGAGCCACTGGACCCTGAGGAACACGAAGGCCCCCTTTCCCTCGTGACGACAGCCAATCACAGTCCAGACTTTGACCACAACAGAGATTACGAGGACGACCACGGGAACGAGGACATGCTGTAAGCCTGGTTTCTTCCAGGTCCTCTGCCGAAGAGGCCATACTGACTGCGGTCACCTGCGAGACCACTCCAGATATAGCAAGCCCAAGACTGGATTCATAATCCTCTTGTTGACAGCTATTAAAATGTTCCGATTTACTCTTAGTGCCATTAAATACAAAACGAAATACGAGATGATAAAATCTATTCCATTTGGAAGTATTTTTGATTTGTTTCTACTTTTCGTTCAAAAGAAGAGATGCGTAAATTTCTACTCATCGCCTGATGAAGAGACATTTGGTACTGGGGCCTCCTTCTACTTCGTTTTGGCATAAGTGTCACTGAGAACAGAGCGGACATGAAAACACAGCTGAGAAAGACTCATTGCTCTCGGAGTCAAATAAACACTGATCACAAACTCTCTCTCTCAATCACACACACACAAATCATTAGCGCTTCAAGGAGCGTGCCACTCACAGTGTGCGTGTACGTATGTGACTTCAATTCATTGCCTCTGCCTTCAGATCTTCTTAAAGGACAGTTCACCCAAAAATGAAAAATCTGTCATTTACTCAGCCTCAAGTCATTCTAAACCCATGTGACTATTTCTTCTGTCAAATACAAAATGATTTGTATTGAAGAGTGCATTTGGTTACTTTTATATATTACGAAAGGGACTTCTCACCCTGAGAGTTCATGAGAGAAGTATGAATTGTAAGCAAAACTTTTGAGTCAAATCTTGTCAATTAATTAGCTCACAAATCACTGATTATCGTGTTCAACTGACCAACTCAATGATCTGATTTTCAGTGAATAGCAGCTAGGGCTACACAATATATTGTTTAGAGTCAATATCTTTTGATCAGTACGGACTACACATCACAGTTCAAATCACACTTGATTGTTGTATTGATTTCAGTTTAACCCTCATAGAGCAAAAGTTTATCATTTCCATGTTTTATGTCCTGTCAGTTTAAACATTAATAGTATAAAATCGCTTCAAAGTGCAAGAAGATGCGAAAGAAGACAGTACTCGAACACCGAATTCTCTTCTTCGTCTCTTTTTTTGCTTGAACAAACACATATACGCAAAAGGTCAAAATGCCGTCATAAACATGTAAACTCACTTACGTGGCTTAAGTGAACGTAAATGATTAAAAAAAGGATGCGCGTCTTATTTTGGATCTGTGCATTTGGTCTTAAAGTGACAGCAGACTAATATTCCTGCTGCTGTCTGGTCATTAATGTTAATCAAACAACAAAGAAAAACAGAGAAAATCACTTTTGTTGCTTTAACAAAGATCAATAGTTTATCATTTATTCAGTGAAGACTGCAGTGTTATTTTACATTTGTTTATTCGGTTTATGTACCTGAATACTTTTAGTCTTACTTGAAAAACAAAGCATTGTTTATTTCTTCTATTGTTTTAATCTATGCTTTTAATTTATCTGTTATTTTCAATGAAGATTCACTGGATCATTGTAGAATAATTAATTCTTTCCAAAGAGAGCCATTCAAGTCATCTTGAAATAGTTTTAATCCAACTATTAAAATTATATATTACAGATATATGTAAAACAAAATATCGCAATGTAATTCAAATAGCAGCTTAAATTTGAAATGTATTAAAATTAGTAATTTGTGTTCTTTTTGAAGCTTGAAAGCACAACTCCACATTAATTGTAATTGCGTGACAAAAAGCAGCGAGTACAGATATAACAGAGTTTTTATGGACGAAAAGAAAGTCATACGGCTTTTGGAACAACATGACAATGAAAAAATGACAGATGTTTCATTTTTTTAAGTGCACTATTCCTTTAAGATTGCTGTCATCACAGCTGGAGCATATCTGTCTGGTTTTTTGAGGGTTCCTGGGCAAATAATTTAATGTAGTGTCCTCTCATTACTCTGTGCTGTTAGCTATATATTGTTTTTGTTGGGTTTGTTTGTTTTGGTAACTGATCAGACCTCATGAATAATGACGTGGAGATATGGTGTGCTTAGCACTGGATGAATGTTAAGGCTTCTCATGCTCTCTCTTTTTCCCCCTCTTCCTTTCCTTTTGAAATTGAAACAGAATGTCGCATTACCGTGTAGTATTTTTCTGTCATTTGTTCCTAACGTTTCGGATCGCCACTTTGCAGTCACATTGCCCTTGCGTGCCAACACACACACTCACACACTCTCTCTCTCATGCTCTTTCCCAGTCATGAAGTCCATCTGCAAATGCACTACTCGTAATGAAGGCTCCCTCTCCACGCACCGATGAAGTTTAATTTACACGTGGAATGAATGACAGAGAAATCAACGCAGGTTAACGTTTATCGTTCTGAAATTATACTTTCAAAAATCCCCTTTTGTGGTGATGCATGTTAGCGTCAACCAAATCGCTGATCGAAACCATCATCTGTATTGCAAAATGAAATGTCAAAAAATGTTGAAATAAGCAGCAGGGAGAGAATTTCTAGACAAAAGCTAATTGGGATTCCCGAACGTTATTGTCGGCATATATGAAACTTTTCGCTTCTGTCATTTCAAAGACTGTCTGGCTGAATTCAAACTGCATTCCCTCTAGTTTCGCTATCTGTTTTACCACATCAATGACCGGCTCAGCCTCTGTTATTAGACATGATAATAATTACACATGGGATTAAATGTTAAAGGGATTATAAAGCGAGGCTGACGGCACAGCCATGACCACTGAGCATTACGGCACTGGGGCGGCCCACTATGATCATTCGCATCTTGCCACATCACCTTTGCCAAATGATTGTTTCCGACTGGCTGTTTCCACACAGGCCAGTTGAATCCGGCTAGTTCAGATTCCAATTTTGGGACTGCGCAAGAATGAGAACAGACTTTAGATTAGGCTTCTCCAAATCGTACAGAATCGCATTTTGCTTTTTTTAATGACTGCAACCAACCACTTTCTGTGTTCTTATTTATTACTTCCATTTTTGTTGTTATTTTGTTTTTACTTAAGTTGATGTTTATGTCTCTTATCTGTGACTACCAAAGATACAAGATACTACAAGTTGATATATTCTATGTTCCATGCAATAGCTAAACGAAAGGCCAAATATCCTTCTAGTGTTCCCCGCACTGGCCGGACACAAAAATTATGAAATGTCTGAAATTGTGTCGGGCTTATTATGGTGAAAAAAGCAAAAAAAAAAAGCCAAAGGGGTTGTTCGATGGGCAGCTGTATGTCTTTGCCTGTGACCAAAATAGGAGAGGAGAGGCAGAGATCGAGACCAACACACGACCAAATCAAAGCAATGTTGTCTTTGGGCCAATGAAAAGGAAAAAAAGGGAGTGTTCTATCAGGAAATGATGGCTATAAAAGAGAAGGATATGGATGAAAGAGTTTAGGACTGTTCACTGTCGTCACAGGAAATTTAAATCCATTTGCATAACACAATGTGAACTGAACTTCAACTGGACCACACAATGATGAGAGTTTCATTTGTTCTCATACTTTAGTTTTTTTTTTTTTTCGTTTTTTGCCATTTTATGATTTGAAAAGATTGTATGCCACTTACCTTGTAAATTCGAAACGGGATTCCCGATGTCCTTTTGTTAACCTTGGCAATGCTCTATGATTGTGTTTTAGTGTCTGTCAACTTATTACTTTTTTATATTAAAAAACACTCCTGTCAACCAATAAGCTGGGTACAAGGTACTTTAATGGCAGTTACTACTACTCTTTGTAAATTTATCCAAGCATTTCTTATCGATGTGGTTCACTGAAATGAATCCGGCAGCATCCGGTCGCCCGCAAGGGACAGTGGGAAGGATTCGGGACTCATCTGATTGTTATTCTTGAGCAGGTAGATGAGAGCATTCACCGCATGTGTAGCTCAGCATTACTGAAGAAGTACAGCATGAGAAACTGTTAGTATTGCATACCTCAGTTCAAACCTCTAGGGAATGAGTAACTAAGAAAATGATGTAACATTTCACTCAGTTGCACTTAGTCGTATGTCTTGCATGTTTAGTCGAAAACTGTAGCGAACTATTTTAAGAAAAGGATTTTTTAAAAATATATATAAAAATCAGAGCTTGTTTATCATGAGGGTCTCTCTTTTTTCTTTTCTTTTAAACCAATCCAAACCTCAGGCTTTAATTTGTATCGTTAAGAAACGCTTCAATACGATCTCCTCTTCAATTTATTTGGCTTCTCACATGCGGTAAACTGTTTCCTGTCTCTGCTCTTTTAGCTCATGTTTGAAGTAGGTTGTACATACACCACATTATAGCTTGTGTGTCCTCATTTTCTCCTGATTCTTTTCAAAGAACAAAAAAATACTGTTTGTATCATGTTTGCTTTATCACAACTGCTTTGTATTTACTATTAAAAAAGACGGAAAAACACAAAGAAATGAGCTACTGTATGTGTTCCAATAGCAAACTGTTCTGAAAATGTAATTGACTTCATAATCCTTGCTTTTCTGGGGGGTGAAAATAAAAAAGGAAACTTGCAGACATCTGTGAGCATAGAGGGGAGGGAATGGATCTGGGGATTATCCTTCGTTTTTGGATTCTAAAAACGGGAAAATACAAAACAGATTTGTCTCTGTTATCATTGACCGAAGCGTTTTATATGGTCTTTCCTTGCGATAAGCTGTTTTTAATGCGTTTGAATAAAGATCTTGCTTTTCTGGTGTAGATTAGCTGTAAAGGCAGGTGTACTTCCTCCAGAGCACAAGGGAAAATACTTGCATGGGAAAATCATTTTCTTAATCACTATATTTCTCTGAGTCCTTATGTGGAGTTTTGCTCCAAGTACATTTCTTTTAATGTTTTAAAGACTTAATTTAGGAGGTAGGAACCTCATTCACAAAATATGCCTGGAAATATATTTTCTTAGTATCACACAAACTTGCCTTGTTTTAAAGATATAGAAGTCTTGTTTTCCAATAACTGTACTGATAAAGAAAAAGGCTTGCTGTGAGGAAAGTCTATGAATCATGAGCATGTCATTTGTGAGTACCAGCTCTATAAAACCAGAAAAACTATGCAGAGCAAAGGTTGACAATTTATCAGAGTTTTCTTTATAGGGTAATAAAACTTAAAACTATATCTCATAAGCAGTGTTGAACATTAAAAGTAATGTTACAATATTGTGTCACTCCCTAAAAAAGTAAATAATAGTGTTAGCTATGTTTTATGGAAAGTAATGTTACTTTTTCTCATCTTAGCTGGGCTTGCTTGTTTGTTGTTTAATACAACAAAAAAAATATATTATTTTTTTTGCCAGAAGACCCCCTATACACCAAAAATGAAATAGGCCTCAAGTGGAAGAGCATATCCACGTTCTGCATAGTTAATAAAGTGAGATTAAATACATGGTTATCATACTTCATTATTGCATGTTTGAGTAATATTCTGAGTTTGATTTTGCTGTTTTTATTCTTTTTGAGGAATACCGAATCTTAAGTGGAATACTGAAAGGAAAGTAAGATGAGTAAATGCCTGCTCACATTTAGTCTAGAACTACAATAAATCATGTTCATGCACTTGCTCCTGATTTAGGAGAGCTGTCAGTCCAAAAATGGAGAAAAAAAAATTGTGTTACGTATTTGAAAGAGTATCTCAGATATATTTTTGTTCATTTTAAAAGTAATCTGATTACATAACGTGTTACTTGTAATGCATTACCTCGACTCTGCTCATCAGTATTAGTTTTTACCTATTTAGTCATACAATTAAACATACTATATAAATATTTTACATTCTGAAACACCAAAAAGCTAATTTGTTTTTATCCCAGTCTCTACTTTTTGTTTCATAATTTAAAATCTTTACTTTCTCACTTTGCTGAATATTCCGTTAAAGTAGTATCTAAAACTTGACTTTCATGTTCGATATAGATGCAATAAAAAAGCATCTATGCATCTTTTATCACCTGTGCTGCTGTGCGTGGTCACACTATAATAAAAGACACAGATAATTGTTTTTCATATATGCGCATAAGACATGCAAAGATAAGGCTCGAATCAAGCATTCATCGGTTTCAGCGCAACATTTATTGAGTGTCTTTCATTAGATTATAGACACCTATATTTGCGCTGTTTGTTATCGAACGTGAAGTCCATAATGACTGGCACTATCATGGCAGCTCGCGCATTAAATTACCTTCTAATTAAAAAGAGACAGTTAAACTGTCCTTTACCAACAGCAATTTAGGTAACTACATTTGACCAGCTATAAATTGTTACTGCATTAAAATCCCAGAAATATTAGCGATATGGATTTCTTGATGGAAATTAATGCTGATGATGAGGAGTTTGCTTTTTATGAGGGATGCACAGGGTCATGCTAGCCACTAAACAGCAGACAGAGATCAGGCCTAAGCATCTTTAATCTTGTGAAACAAGCAATTACAAATAGTTGCATTGATTTGTTAAAAAGCTTTAGGTGACATAAATTGTTTCCCGCTTAGCTTATTGCTCTGATACATAAATGTCACTGGGGATATTATTAATTAAAGATGCTGGAAGACAAGATTTAAAGGAAACAATATAAAATTATGGTTAGACTTTTTGCTGGTAATATTTTATCCCATGTTTGGAGCTTCTTCATTTTACTGCTGTTGTCTCTCCAATATTACCTGCTCATAAGCGCGAGCTTGTTTTCTCCTCGTCCTAGTCTTTAATGTTCCTCTTTTCAACCAAAAAAAAGATTGGTTTATTGCTATGCCTGACTGAAAAGAGTAAAGAGCCCTGCATCCGTTCACACTAAGCTGCCATGGTTTGTCTTTGGTTAAAATGTCACTTAAAAATCTATATCTAATCTATTTGCTTTCTATATTGAATATATTAGAAAGCAAATTATTGTTTCAAATTCTTTATTGTATATAAATATAATATATTCTCTATATTCTTTAAAGTATACTGTTCAAAATTTTTTTAAGGATTTGGACATTAGATCAGTGTTATTATTGAGATACTATTGCAGTTTTTATTCATATGTTTACTTAGAATTTTTATATTCGCTCTTTTAATTTAAACTTTTAGTCTTTGCATTAACGTTTTAGCTTAAGTATTTTGGGGGTTTTTTGGGTCATTTTTTTTATTTTTTTATGTCTCTATATTTTAGTTTAGTGCATCAAGTTATAGCTGAAGTAAAATATTAATTTGATTTTAGTTAAGGTTTATTTAACAATAACAATAATTTATAACTACAATAACCAATAATAAAATCAATGTGATATTAAAAAGTGAAGCTCTGAGAAAATACATTATTTGTTATACGTTGGTATAATATTCTTATCTAATGCAGTATAATTTAAATTTTTTGGTGTGACAAGCTTCCAAATATGCAAAATAATGTCCAGAGATATAGTAGCAATTCCCTAAATTCTTACTTTGACTTATTCAAGATTTGAAATGAATGCATTATTATACAGCCACAACTGAAACTAAAACATAAAAACACATTTTCATTACTTATTGAGTTAACCAAAAAAAAACATTTTAAGCAAGATGCCAAGACAACATTTCTCTTAATTTGTTTGTCCTAAAGTTTAAAAAAATCATTTTCTTTTGCAAAGCACTTTGATCTTAAAATGAAAGTATGCCTGAAAAAAACTGTCTCTATCATGTCATTCACACACAGTCTACTTACGCTACCAAGTGAGAGTCTAGCCCTTATTACCGAGCCCAGAGTCTGCGTAGGCTTGTGGAAATGAAATGGACAGATTAGTGCATTATCTTATTTACATATATTGAATTGCAGTAACAAGACTCCGTTCCTACCCCTCGTTTCATTCTAATTAAAGTGTGGCAATGCAACAGCAATCCACACAAGAGCTTTGCTTTAATAGTCAGAGCTGGCAAATTCCCAATCCTGCGACGTGGCAATTAGCAGGGGCGGTAGTGTTTGCTATTCACGGGTTTTGATGTTTAAAAAAAAAAGAAAAAAAGAAAAGTTTATTAAGATGAGCTGCTTCGGGCACTGGTGGGCAATAGACCTGCTGCAATTAGATTCCAATTATTTGTCAGTTTCTGATATTGTAAACCGCCACTTACCACATCAGTTAAATTGACACACTGTGCTGCTTGGTTTAGCCTGTAATTAAAACATTTTGTGTTAATTAGATGATGACCACTTCATTCCAGGGCCTCTTGTGTTTGGAGCTTGTGTGTGTGTTTTTTTTATTTGCATCAGGCATGCTGTTTGGATCATGGGTTGTCAGATGCTGGGTTAATCAGCCAATGTTTTGATTCAATTACTGCCAGCTGTTCTGCACGCCTCGCGGGCCTGCATTTCCACACAAAATTGTAGGAAAATTATTATAAAATAAGAATAATAATATGCTTAAAGAACAATAGTTAATATTATACAATTTCTTTCAATATTTTGTTGTAAAAAAAACACATTTTAAGCAGTTTTGCATTATTTTATGAGTAATATATTGTATTGTTATTTAAAAAAAAAAAGTCAAATCAAAATCAAAAATAATTTTTCACTTGTGCTAAATGGAAGCATTGTTTGGATTAATTCCCACATATTTTTCATATTCAAGCAGGATATCTGAATAATTTAGATGATGCAAAACAACATGAATAATTACGAATCTCACCGCTTTACGGCCCTACGCATTAATGGATGTGACCAAGTTTACTTTTCATTTACATATCATGAGTGCAAAAAGCACATTTGCAAATGCGTTCATCTACTAAGGTCGATACATATTTAACCACTAAAGTAGGTCAGAATTACACATATACAGTACATGTATATATGGAATACAACTTAGGGTCTCTAATACCAATATACGTATGCATTATAGCAACAGAACATTTTACGTCACTCTTCTGTTTCACACATTGCTTATTTCCAAGTTTAAGATAAATAATTATGGAAAGTCAAAACTTCCATGAGCTCGGAGGACATGAAATCCTGAAAGCAGTGGGCCTGCGTTCCCCAACTGTCTCATTAATATTTGGCACATTACTGTTTGAGATTAGAGCCTTTGCTTTACAGCTCTTTACTCCTGTACACACACTTTTACAGATACGTATTAATGCAGCTTCTGATGTGACTCTCAGTCTGTGCAACTCTCCACATCTCTCATTTCAGCCCAGATTTAATGCTCTTCTTCAGGGGAGGGGATGGAAAATAACTGTCATTAAAATATGTCATGGCAGCTGTTTACCTGCAGTGAACCTTGATTGAAGCAGGTCTGACTTTACACTGATGCCCCTCTAATCTGTATGACTGGCATGTTAATTTCCCCGACGCTGCCATTCAAAAACACAAACATGAAATGTTGGTTTTAGGTCTGGGAGCCCAGCTAGAGTGAATTTCAAGCACTTATTCAAATATTTCATTAAAATGTAAATTTTACATTGGTCCAACGCCTAGCTGTGCACAAGGCATGACTTAAGAAGTTATGAAGTTATAACACCAATCGTTCCCCCGCCCGCCTTTCCAACGCCAATTAACTTGGACTATAAATGTCCTTACCTTGTTTTATCTCTCCTAACCGAGTGCCAAGAAATGCATCAAATGCAACAGGAGTGAGACGGCTCGTCATTGACTAGTATTGGGAAGGGAAAAAGACAGAAGCCAATTAAACATCAAGCTTCCTGCAGACTGGTAGCTAATCAATCCTCTTATCGCCACAAAGTGCAAATCCACTGATGAAAATTGAAGCTATGCGAGGATAAAGGCACGGCGTTGAGGAATTGTAAATTAGAGATTGTCCCTAAATGCAAATGGGTGATCTAGAGGGTTCATGCAGAGCTTTGGTCTGGCATCAGTGTATATATATTGTGACTCCTAGTCATTTTCAACATATTAGGCAAATATCAGGTATTTAAGATTGCACATCGCAGTTCAGCCAAGATTGGAGCTTTAACAGTGTATTGACAGGAATGATGTGTTCACAATACATCTCGAGCTTTAATATTCCCATATCCGAGGTGTGGGTATAACTGGAAATGGCAAACTGATTTAATCTGTCACTTCCCGACTCGCAAGCTCTCGTTTTTGTGTTTTCCTGCCAGGAACAAATGCTCGAACACGGCGGTTTGCGAATCCTGGCACGTCACGTTCCGTCTCCCTTCCACTTTATTTCGATGCCACAGACAACACTCGCGCCTCCTGTTTCTTTATCTACTTCCCTCTCTTTTTTCTTTCATTTTTAACATTCAGGGGGAAGATAAAATGGTTGCAGGTGGTGATGAAAATAAAAGCCATCCATCATTATTTATTAGGCATGAAAAAGATACACAATAATGTAATTTAATCTCTCAGCAGACAATTATTTCCACATATTGATAATGCAAAGCGAAAAGTGCCATGAATCCTAATATGATGTTTGCTTTTATTGGTGTATAATACAAGCAGAACAAATAATGTAATTGTATCAGGAAGAGAATGTAATTATTTGCACATGCTAACATTATAATAGCAATCTGCCTCAGACAATGGTATCATATTATTTTGCTGTGCTTAACTAGTTACAATTTGCATTTACTTATTATGTCTCAGTGGCAATAAAGCCGCCCCCTCTTGTGCTTGAAGTAGACCGCTGTTATTATTTGAACCCCCGTCTCCAACTTTTGATTGTTTGCAACTTGCTGAGATTTGAGATCATGAAAGTTTAAGTTTACACCCAGGAGGAGTGTCGTCTTTATTGAAGAGTTTGATGATATCATCTTGCATTGGATCAAATGCTTTCAAGTAGTTGTGTGCGATGTATCAGACTTTATTAAAGTTAAAGCATCAAAAACGAACACTGATCATTTCGCAAGACTAGAGGATGAATTTTACGGTTATAATTTCACCTCTCAGGCTACTATAGGTTTACCCTACACTACTAATGGGGTCCAAAAATCTAGTAGAAATCATCTTGGACCCTCGCATTTTTCCAACATGATCATTGTTTCCCAAGCACCAAAGAAAGCAAGGCAAAGGCCATCTCATAATTCATTGTGACCTCACATGCAATGAGAAACAAGAATCCTCCTGAACAGCAGCCTTTAAACAGATTTTCTCTATTAGTTGTAATGATTAACCATTAAACATACATTAAAAAAGCATCTTGATGCACGGACTGTCAGGGCACATCAGGCATGCGTCCTTCTCGCCTGTATCTTTAATAAAATGGTGTTCATGCCATATTGAACTAATGACCAGGAGAGTCAATGTAAAATTAGATCAAGCATCCACACTTGTGTCTCCCTGACATTATGAAAATGTTTTATTGATGACTCATTACAGGCCGTCCGGCATGAGGTGAGGGCTTTTTTTCGCTCTCCTCGATCCATCCTAATAGAAGATGCAAAGCCTAATAATGATAATGCCTCCTGAATAATTAATCCCCCCAAAACCCAATCCATCTCGACACGGGACATGTACATATTTTAGCTCCTCATTTGCATATTTAGAACAAACAGCAGCACAAACCCATTAAAGGGCCAACGCTCACCTCTTGTGTTTGATGCATAGTAATGAAGGGCCTTTGAGTGATTGGCTTTTAAGAATTAAGACGAGGGCGGCCGGAAAACTCCCAGCGCTTCTTATTTCAGTGTCTGCTCCCATACTGTGTGCTGCGTGCATCCTCCACCGGAGGCTAGAGCAGTGTTCTGAAGTCATTAGTGATTTGTAAATGATATTTGCTCCCTTGTGACATATCATTTGAAATGCTATTTCTAATAATAACTGATATTAAAAACAACCCTCACATATTCCACAAACACGAACATCTTGAGGGGGGCGAGCACTCACTTCTTAATGTCAATAGGAATTGTGAGTCGAAAGCACATCTAACAAATATTAAAGATTCCCTGAGGTTTCTTCTAAACATTTAACTGCCTTTCGCCACAAAGACGAGAATTACAAAATACAGGGGAGATTACGCTTCCAATTTGGCCGAGGATAAACTTGACTTGGAATGGAAATGGAGGAGCGAATTCATTCGGATATTTTGTACTGTGCTTTCATCCATCAAGCTAAAATAATGGCATTGTGGCTGATTCCGGTTGCTGTAGCAGAACGAATCAGAGGTGTGGTGATAAAGCAGCCAGCGTTCCCTTTGGCATTGTCACCGCCTCAAAACCGCTCATTTGAACTGTCACCTCCTTTCTTAATGAGTCCTTACAAATCCACCGCTTCCTGCGGTGCATTTCCTGTCGACTTCATCATGGGGGTGAAAGGAGAAGGGAAGAGAAACCGAGAGAGATACAGTAGTTGGCACAGCACCCTACGCCAGCTCAACCGGAAGCCACACCAACGCTGTGGTCCCGTTACACCACGATCGGGGGAAAACGGGAGCCCCAACGCCAGGTAATGCTGCCAATCGGCAGCAGACGAAGCCCGCAGACCTTCTCTGGATACGCCACTGGTCTTTGAAATTAAAGTCAGCTTTAGTAATCCACAGAAATGGCCCCCTCAGACTGCTCTTGCTTGCAGTTTAGTTTCACCCCAGCTGGCGATAAAGCATGACAGAAATACAGAGCGCTATCTGCTAGCGGAGGAGCTGATAGGTTCTGCCAGCTTATCGTACAACAGGCAGCTAACCTTCCTTCCCCTGTGTCTGGCCCCTGAACAGAATTGAGGAGTCAATTTACAAGCGCAGTCATGTTTGGTTGTAAATAAGACGGCGTGTTCACTCTTCAAAAACGAACCGCAGTGAGGAAGAAAAATGGAAGTGCACAAAGCATAGAAAGTTTCGATTTAACCTCGTTTCTACCCTAAAGTCCCAACCTGGTGTAATACAACAGGCTGGGAGCAAACGTTAGCAGGAATGCATGTAAATCCAGGCCAAAGAAGGGGCTGCAGATTGACACGGATCTAGCCGAGCGGGTTTCGTCTGTACCAGGGTGGGATTAACAAGCTTAAAGAGGGCTTAAACACACCATCCTCCAAGTTTACCTGTTATACTGCGCAACTTCATCAAAGGACGGGTGCAACGCTGCCTTTTAAAACCTTTTTATGTTTGTTCACAGTTGTCAGTCTCAGGAATGAACTCATTTGCAGGGTTAACGCTGGTAATCGCTTCAAAAACAAACCTCAAACTTCAGGGCCTAAGTAATATTGATGTGAAATGAACTCAAATGTGGGATTGCACAAGTCATATTTTGACTAAGAAGATCACAAATTCAGTCACTTCTGCACATCAGGTAAACATCAAAGTTCAGATTTCTGACTGTTGAACGTCACAAAGTCTCAGCCTCACAAAGTTTTTGAAATTTAATGCCTCACCTAAAACTCTCTGGTGTATAGAGACATACGGATATTCAAATTCTGGGCGATACCAATAAGCCAATAATTATTTTCTTACCAGTAAATGGCTGATAATATAAATCTATAATACTATGTAAAAAGAAAAAAATCTATGATGAAAGCATCACAACAATGTACAGTGAACAATCATACATTTGAATTTAGTTAAAATATTTAATATGTTTTACATATACACTGACTAAATGTTAATATTAATAGTTTTAAAGGTGGGAAAAATGTCACAAAAACAATATATAGTGCTAGATATTTTCACAAGTCATCTAAACATTCAATATCAGAAAAATAAGTCTAAATAATAAATAAAATGTATTCAAATTAAAATGTAATAATTTTATACATCATTCATTTTTGCTGCCTTTGTGCACGCAAATCGTTCTTGCCAAATACTTTGTTTCTGCCTGTTAGAAAAGTGCAAGTGTGTTCCTTTTGGACAGGATGTGGCTCTGGGCACAGGGGCTTTGAGCGCTACCTCCAAGGCTCTGCAACGAGCACTAAATTTCAGACCCTACAGGCACCAAAAAAGAAAGACAACCACAGTTAGCTGAGGTGAAGTTAAGAAAGAGAGAGAGAGAAAAAGCAAAGCCAAGCATTTTTTAAGTCTCTGTTTTGACTGTAAACAAAAATCCACCCAAATGGTGCCAACTCAAACAAAATGATTTGGAGTTTGTTTTCTGCTTGGAGGTTTAAGAGTTTTCTGGGCGCTATTTCAACACGGGCTCGCCTAGCATTTTAGTATCTCTCAGGAACCGAGTGCCATTTTAAAAAGCACTGTATTTTGTTTTGTTTGGGTTTTGTGTTTTCCTCCTAAACAATGATAAGATTTTTCTGAACCGGAGTCGCTGCCAATGAAATTAATGGGAGGGTTGTCAAGTGCATACAGGAAGTGAGCTTTTTAAATAAACACATTGTTTCAAAACTAATCCACACCCTTATTGTTTACTGTTGGAGAGCACAGTCTGGGTGTGTTGTACAGACAGCTTGACACTGGCCTCCCCCAATTAATCCTCCCTGACAAGGCCATTCTGATTTAGAGGGAGTGAAAAAAAAGGAAAAGAGAAAGCGGGAACAGGGTGGGGGAGTCGATAGGCGAGTTTTCTCCTCAGACAGAGGGCAGACAGAGTCTAGATCAATGGAACACCTTAATGACTCTGTCATCAGTAGGACACTCTCGGGGAGTTTCGGAAGGTCTTATTTACATGACTGCTAGAGAAATTTTCACAGGACAATCAAATATTTAACAGTCAATTCTGTAGGGCACACTGTATTTCTAGCTATCTATCCATCTATAAAATTCATTATTAAAGCATCCAAATAATATAATTTAAAATAAGTTTCCAAGATCATTTATTGATGTTATTAAGCAGGATGTAATTTCAACATGTGAAATCATATCAGATTAAAACATTTCAACATAGCATCTCTTTTTATACAGAACTAATATGTATGAAAACATAATAAATGGGACTGTCCCTCCTTCCCTGACATTTCCAAGACATATTGACGCAATTAAGCATAATCCTTTTTTCAAAAGGCACTTTTTGTAATTTCACATGTAATATCTTAACATAATAATAAGGTAAATATAATTTATAGCCTAATCAAAAGAGCATCTCTTTTTTAATCTGTATGAAAACATAATGGTAACACAATAAGGTTTTATATTCAGCCATTAATGAATAAACAGAAGGGGATCAATTGCATCATAATGTGCTGTGCCTACTATTCATAAATACTAAGAAATGTTCTTAACCTTATGAGTCCAGTCTGTCAACTCATACACAACACTGTGAAATAGATTTAGTAGGCCGCAGGTTCGTTTTGATCATTCTTTCATTTGCCAATAAGGTCCGCTTAGCTCTTTTTGTCATGTTTTATTTCATCCCCCGCTAAAACAAATGCTAAAAATAAAACACAATACAATTAGAAAAGGCTCTGTCTGAGTATGCAAGTGGTATTACTGCGCTGAAGTCTGCATAGGAAACTACAGTCACTTTGGACAGCTTTGTTTCCATGCGCTCCAGAGTTGGCCGCTCTAAAACGAGCTCGAAACCCATGAAACCTGACCTCCAACACATGAATCACAATGACCTCATCCTCCACTTCTCCTGCTTATTGCCTTTTAATGACTCCTGATTCATATTACCTTGGTATCATGGCTGACATCTTTTGCCTTCACCGTGATTCGTTTATTTGTTATTCTGATGTGGGCCAGCTACACTTAGCTTGAAGTCTTGTCTGGTCCTACCATATGTGCACAAATAGATGGCAACAAGAAATGAATGAAAACAAATAAAAGGAAAATATACTCATCACACGTCACCACAAACTGCTCTCCGAGGCCTTCTGTTTTCCAGCCCCGGCTCCACACGTGGCCCGCCTGAATATTCAAGAGACATTTATAGGAAATAAATTAAGAGACGAATTCAAACCATATGGCGGCAGGGGGTGGGGGTGTTTGTGAAAGGTCCTGCATCAAAGCTCGCTCTGCGGATCACACCATATTAGCTCTGTTTTTCCAGTCCGGTAGAATCAGGGAAGGGAACCACAGCCGCACTGGCGATAGGAAACATATGAGTGTGGACAGCAAACGGGGAACCCAGAACACGGGGTTGAGGGCAAGGCGTCAAAATGCGTTGGTAGAAACGATTATAGTTTGTCTAAGACATATGGTGGCATGCCTGTGTCATTCGTGTCGTGTGAGTTTGTATGTGTTTGCAAAGCTATTTGTTATATTTGCTGGGTAACGTAATCTTACTATGGTGTGCTTACCTGCTGTCAAGCTTCTGATCTTTATAGAGGAAGAGAAAGAATATATCATATATTCTATGATTTTATCGCTATTTTATTTTTGTTCATTTTTTTAAGGACCATAAAAAAATATTAGTTTTATTAGTAAAATACATTTTGAATGTTACAAATATGTTTCTACATCAAATAAATCCTGAAATAACTAAATAATCATTAAAAAAGTATTGCTTTTCACAACTATTTTCTACATTGACAGTGTTTCTTAAGCACAAAATTAGCATTAATTTCTTATGGATCATGTGACACTGAAGACTGGAAAATTGAAAATTCAGCTAAATTAAAAATGTAATATTTCACAACTACATTTTTTCCTTATGTTTTTGATAAAATAAAAGCAGTTTTGGTGAACATAACACTTCTTTCAAATATACTTTTACATCAAACTTTTGAACAGTATGTATAAAACAGAGTATATGCCATATTTAAGTACAATATTTAATAATTGCATTGCATAAGTGCATTCTATTTATGTACTTATACAAATGAATAGCACATAATTTAAAATAATTAAACATTCTTCAATGTGGTTCAATTATATTACTTTAAATAATAAAGTTAGTTACAAAATGTCAGATTATAAATAAATACATAATTACATGCATACATACATGTACACATTCTATTTTATTTATAACTTTAATTCAAGTCATGTTGAATTAGGAAAAATATGTTGTCAGCAATAGTTCAAGTTATTAGTGTCTTAAGTCTCTCGGATCAAAGGTGACATCACCGTTTCTGAAAATCTATTTTTATACTAAAACAAATCCCCGAGGGAAACATTTTGATGGTCCACTTTAGACATTACAATAAGTAATTTTGCAATTACGTCAACTAACTCTCATTGGAGTATTAGTAGACTGTGGTGGACTGTTAGTGTCAGGTGTTAAGGGTTCGGGTTAGTAGAATAAGTGGACGTAGTTGGAGAGTTACTTATAACCAGTAGAATGTCTATTGGGGGACCATCAATATAAAATGTTAGCAGATATTAAGCAGAGAGTCTACTAATACTCTAATGAGAGTTAGTGGACATGTGAACCATCAAAATAAAGTGTTACCCAACTGAGATATTACAATTATGTTATTTGTTATTTTTTTGTGAATTCTCCAGGGAGTTGCATGCTTTTACAAGAGCGTCCTCAAACTTCAAAGTCGCCATTCATCAGACACGTTAGTTGCTTCTTTCGCATGTATGTTAGTTCTTCATTGTCCTATCATTGTTCTTTCTGTCAGTAGTCGAGGTCACAGTGAGTGCATGAGGGTGGCTGCTGTGCTAATCTTTTTAGTCAATATCTGTTTGAATAAACTTGAATCTCCTTGTTTGTGTGTCCAAGATCTGTTTGCCTATTGTTTTGCCATGAAGGATTTCACTCCTACTCCCTGTTTACACCTTGAAACTGGATATCTTCCAGATTCCAGTCCAATCAGATTTGCAGTGGAAGTGTCGACAGACATGACTGACATGGCGATCCTGCAGCCAATCAGAGCAGGTTGCCACCGTCAGCATATCTCGCTGCAATTCGGCTACAGACCACGATTGTTTATACTCAGCAGCCATGTCAATCGCAAAAATCATGTTAATGAAAGTTGCATACGGGCTTATTGCATCCATATTCAACACAAAGACAGGCAGAGAGCCAAGAGGAATTACAGTGGCTATGCTTCAGTCAAGAACCCAATAACTCACAGCCCTTAAGCATGACTCCTCAGAACACACAAATGCAACACTTTTGAAGTTCAAAGAATTCTTAAAAGAAGGTGTAAACCCTCAAAAAAAGGGGGGGGGGGGAGAACTGTTTCGAACCTGTTGGTTTTGGAAGCAGTCTAGGAATAAAACAAGTAATACAAACAGACTCACTTGTCTTCATCCATGATAAATCAACAACAAAGCACAACTCAATCCTGTGAGGACTATTTTAAACAGAAGAAAATGATGAAGCCCCAGACTTATCTCAGAAGTTTTGCCGCCTGTGAATTTGTTGAGTCCATATTTCAGAGTAAGTCCTTCATTAATGCTATGCATGTTAATTCATAAGCACAATGCAGCGTATCACAGCAGCGCTAGCATCAGGAAGCCTGCTGAGAGCCAGTGGGCTAGTTTACCTCAGGACCTAAAGAAAATCACTTCCAGGAATAGATGGAGGGAAAGAGGTTTTCATCAAAGCCATAGGCCTGAGGCGATAATTAACTGCTGTTTAGTTTGAAATGTGGAAGAATCTGCAGAGATGGTGACACTTATGTATTAGGGGCTGCTTGCTAAGGCAAGCATTGCTATTACTATTGCTCATACTTAATGAACAAACCCCTAACCTTAAGTATTAAACATTGCATGCTATGGCAATGACATCTTCAGCGATTGCAGTTTGTTGAGGAAAGAAGCGCTATTAGTTTTCAGACTTGCAATAAAAGAGGTCTAAAAATCTAATATAGCTTATTTGAAGAAGGGACAGATTCATATATAAGAACATGGGGCCTCATTTATAAAAATTTTGCTTACAGATACCTGGGCCAGTATAACACACAAGCAACCACTACAATTGTGTTTAAAAAAAAACATTTGCTTCTGTCAAGATATGAAATGTTTTAGATGTAAATTTAATGTCATGTACATGAGGGTGAATGTTAATTATTCACCCTCATGTAATGTCCAATCCATAAGACTCTCATTTATTTTTGGAACACAAATGTAGATTTTTGAGCATGTGATGGAATTTTATAAATGATATAAATTTATCATTTATCAGTTTTCTTTTTCCTTCTTATATATGACTATATTTTGTTTCTTGACATTAATTGTATTTTTATTCTGTAGAACAAGTAAGTAAAATATAATAAGTCTGAAGAAATACACTTGAGGAATAGAGAGTGCAACGTGTTTCTGATAAAGAATGGAAAATTACAACTGAGCCTTTAGCCTTGACTAGAGATATAAGTGCTGGAGCAGCCCTCCTTTCTGTTGACTTTTTCTTGCAAGAAAATAAACCTTTTTAAATTACAATTGGGATATTTGTCGCTTATTCAGAATTGGTAAAAGATTTTGCCACCACAGAGTAATTCTGAGAATTTACTGTCCCTCCATTGAGCTGCGCAACTATCACTTTGATGCTTCAAAAAGTGTATAAGAATATCGTAAAACTAATCAATATGAATTGAGTGGTTTAGCCCAAATCTTCTGAAATGACTTAATCACTTTAAATGATGAACAGATTGAATTTAGGCTTTTATTCACATATAAACATTCATCAAATTTATCAGTCCTGATAAAAAGAAGCTCAAACATGTTCACTTGACATTCATTCACATTTGAGCTCCTGCAAGAACCAATGAGGTTGTTCTCGTGTGTCAAGCAAGTTCAATTAAACTCCCGTTTATGTTCGGTGATCCATGTTTGTATGTGAATAAAAGCCAAAATTCAATCTGCTCATCATATAAAGCCATTGTGTTTTTTCAGAAAATTTGGATTAAACCACTCATTTTTGCGATCGGAACTAAAAAGTTTCAGTTGTGTAGCTGTCAACGGAGGGACAGAAAGCTCTCAGACTTCATCAAAAAAATCTTCATCTGAGTTCTGAAGACGAACGAAAGTCTTACAGGTTTGGAACGACGTGAGAGTGAGTAAATGACAGAATTTAAATTTTTGAGAGAGCTAACTTTAAAGGAATAGTTTACGATTTCAACAAATGTTGTCAACAAAAGTAAATCTTTTACAAAAAGTGCAGGGTAACAACGCAACAAAACTAAGGACGTTTTGGAGCACACAAAATCCTTCATTTCATATTCCAATGCAATATTTATACAATCGTCAGTGTTTCCTGATTAAACAAAGGCAAAGTTCTGGTGCCAACCTTCACGTTTTAAGGCTGTTCCGAAAGCTTTCAAACTCTTGCTAAAAAAGTCCCCTTGGCTTTTGCATGCAGCGTACAGCCCATGCCAGGCAGGTATAGAGACACGCTCTCGTTTCTTTCTCCTCTAGTGAACTGCAAACTCTGTTCTCCTCCTTTCCCCTTCTCGTTCCCCGTGTGCCACCCGCACATCTGGAGCGGGCGTCCTGCTTCACCAGTTTCCAGGAGTCACCTGATTTATTGATATTTAAAATGTTCTGATGGTTTTATGTGCTTTGAATGGATTTGGAATAAAAAGGCTTAGTTAGAAACCTGCATGAAAAACATCTACGGTAGTAAAGAAGCCTTCAACGCTACATAGAACGTGTTTAAAGTGAGCGGTTTGATATATAATGATAATTTAATAGAAAATGGTTTGAGCTGAAATATGCACACACGCTAAGACCGATAGCATCAGCTTTCATCTTTTAGCCATACTGACCTATTCAAACAAAGCAAGCTTTAATGCAGTCAAAGCATTGTTTGTACAAGCAGTTAGAGATGGAGAACTTTTACCCATACACTCTGCATTAAGCTTGTCACTCTCATTGGTAATTTGTATATGTTGGCCATCAGTCTTGCCTCTAATATGTGTTTGAATCTAATTCCTGAGATAGTGCGCCACGAAACGAATAATATCCCCTTTGTTGCCATTTCCAGATTTATCAAATCCCGCCCTGACATTTTTCTTGACTTATTATGTTTGAATAACCCTCGTTTGCAACATTTTCGTAAGCTCCTTACAGATGAGGTAATTGTGTTTTTGCTTCAGAGAATGTGGGCTATGCGAAAAAAGCCAGAGATGGCTTTCAGCACATGTGAAGTTCTGAAAGATATCCATAACTCTTAAAGACTCTTAATTTGAACCAGGTATTTGTGCTGGGTGGGGAGGAAAGCACTGTTTATGAATTGTCTAGCACGGTAAGTCCAAGAGGAGAATAAATTTGTTTCTGGTTTACAACTGCGATGGCTGATGGCAGTAGCAAACTGTCTTGTGCGGAGGTTTGCTGGGAAAAAGAAAAAAAAGGTTTTTGGGCTAGTCCCAGGTTTTCCCTCAACATGCACAACATGTTGTTTTGTTGATAAACACTACTTTTCGGAGACCAAAATGGTGATGTAAAAAAGAAACTCAAACATAAATTGATGAATGTGGACATTTCATGATAACACCCCAAGCATTTAAATGTCTAAAAATGCCATCGACACACATTAAGGTCGAACTAAAAGAAGAATTTGATGCTTTGTGCCAATAAAAATAGCTCTGCTCTGTGAGCGTCTGTACATGTCAGTCACAAGCCTGAATGAAAATAAGGTCCTATATTAAATATTTGACAGAAATCAAAGAAAACAAAGCAACATCTGGTGTTAAAATTGTAATGAGTCCAATCACATGACATGTTTGCTTAATCTACGATTGCAAAGGTCTCATTATGGATACAGCGGCCTGTATTTGCAAACCAAAAGCTCAGCCTTGTTAGGCTCGCCACTGACTCATTACTGCAGACGACCAAAACTCTGACAGGCAAGCGTTTCCGGAGTAATGCTATCTAGTATGCACAACATTTAATGAAATACACTTTATAAACAAATCAAATGGGGGAAAAAAAGTGTCAACCAAGTGACAAGTAACTTCGAACTGACCTTTAAAAAGATTGTTTGAAACGAAGCCAGTGCTGTAGGCACTTGAATGGGTTGTTGACAGCTCCGAAAGGCCTTGCAAATGAAAGGTCTTGTTATCTTTAGTGGTAGTAAACTTATTATGAAAAATCTGCAAGCATGGAGCATAGAAAATAAAAAGCAGCAATTGTGGTCAATCATTTGTTTAACAAAACATGTAGGAAAATATATGCTATTATAACATGGAGAGGATTTTGATTTGCATTACATATGCAAATAAGAAAGTTTTTACATTTCTGTCAGACAAATAAACCGATATGCGATGCATTCAAGCCGACCTTGTGAATGCAAAACAACAGATCATTGATCTAGAATATGAGACTGCGTGCACACATTAAAGGTGAGAAAAGCTTACCTTTCATGCAGCCAAAATGTACATCTAACATATTCTGATGCATAGTATGCATTAAACATATTTAGTGCAATATACCAAGTGCATTCATAGTTTATATTCCTTTAATCAATAATTTTGAGTGAAGAAATCCAAGATCTTAACATAAAGATGTTCTCAGGTTAAAAAGGAACTTCATTACTACAATTTCAGTGATACTTTTCAATCATATATACAATCATTAATCATACAATAATACAATCATTATACTTTTATGACCTCAGTGTCCTGTTAATTATTCAGTGTCAGAGGTTTGATAGAAGAGTACGCATGTACAGTACACTATATATAGAAGAAATGCGACCTTCTCTAAAGCTACAATGCTTTTGAAGGAAAGACACGAATATATCATTACAATTAATAAAAGAATGGGAACGGAGGCAGAAATGTGGGATGGCAAGTGAGTAAAATAAAATATAATAATTTTAAATAAATGAAATAAATAAATAGCATGATGAATAAAATCACTTACTTACTGGCACAATGCAAGTCTAAGGACTTTGCAATCTTTACTGGCACCCAGACAAAATAAAGTTTATACAGACATTTTGTTTTTTTAATTTACTCCAAATTGGATTAACCTTTCTTAAGCTTCAAGATGAAAACCTGTTGCACAGTAAATGGAAATGATTAATATGCCTAAAATATACGTCTAATAGAATACAATAAGAAAAAATGTAAACAATATTATGACATTTATCTGCAGTCGAAAGGCTTCTTTATTAAACATCTAGAAATTTGTATCTATCCTTCCAAAAATGTAAATAAAATAAAACAAATAATAAAAAAAAAATAATAATAATAATAATAATAATAATAATAATTTACAAACCAAATAAAAAATAAAAAAAGCTAAATAACCTCTTATTGTTGCTCAGTACTAACTAAAATATAATCAAATAAAACAATATGAAAAAATAAAACGATATATGACAATTTGTCTGCAGTCATAAGGCTCCTTTATTAAACATCTAGAAATTATTATTATCTATCCTTCAAAAAAATGTAAATACAATAAAACAAAAAAGAAAAGAAAATCCAAAGATTAAAAAAAAGTCCTAAAAATTTACACACCAAATTGGATTTAAAAAAATGCAAAATAACCTTCCTTATTTCTAATATGAAAAAACGGTTGCTCAGTACTGACTAAAATATAATCAAATAAAACAATATGAAAACGATATATGACAATTTGTCTGCAGTCATAAGGCTGCTTTACTAAGCTCACGACCCTTCAAAAGCAATAAAAATAAAATAAAATTCTTTAAAATTTTCAGTTTAAAATGGACATGTATGTGTCTTGGGCAGGCCTAGTTGTTGCATGCTGTGGCCACAAACTATGAAATAATTCTGTGCACTGCTGTTGCATTCTTCACATCAAAAGCACTTTTAATAAGGCCATTATAAATACATCAGAAAAATCTACTCTGATATTCAGCAAACAAGTCAATCCAGGATGCCCACCATTCACTGCTCTTTTACAGGGGTATTGCGCCTGTTCATGCAAGACTGAGAGGGATATAATGAAGGCCAGTGTACTAGATTTCAGGTTCCCACTGTGTTCAAAGATGCCTGTCATATCAAAAGCACTTTATAATGGAAATAAAGGTAATCTTTCCATCCCTTTGAAACGGAACTCAGCCGTTCTTTCCCTGTTGGCTGAAAGCAAAGAAAACAAGAGATTTAGGGCAAGAAGGAGTGAATCAAATGGACGAACGAAGCTCAAGGAGAGGTATGGTCCTCTTACAGGTCAGAGCAATTGGCTGAAGAGGTGTTTGACATTGAAATGATTGCACAGTGTGTGGTTTTTGTGCGTGAGTGTGTTTTGATCAATGCTTGTGCTTCAGCCAAGCATGGTGTTCTGTGGAAATACTGTTAACACAAGAGTCTTCTTCTACACGTTTGCTCTCAATGTCAGAAGCTCAAGCGTTGACTGCTGACAAACCCATAAGAGGACCTTTTGATCCCAGACCTGGAGTGATGCACTTATCTCCTTTACCCAGCCAGAGCCGCTCTGAAGGCGTGCAACACGCCTCATATTCTCATGATTTATTAAGGACCTGTGTTGGGCTGTACATAGACCTTGCCTACTGAGATCAAGTCTGCTCGGTGTATCCTTTTCTCCCTTTTTATCCACTTTCCTAATCTCCCTTTGTGTAGCGTAGCACGTGTTTATACATTAGGCCATGGGGACCCTCTACCTCCATGCAGTTTCATTCCAATGCAATATTTATGGGAGAATGGTGGACACTGTGAAACAGTGCTCTCTAAAAGCATCTTCATGCAACAAAGCCTCATGGGAAAGAGAGGTGTGACTCATCTGTGACTAAGAAACAATTCTGGAATGAAAAAAGAGTGTATATACACTATGTACACTAATGGTCAAAAGTTTGGAATCATTAGGATGGTTTTTTTGGGGGGGGGGGCTCTTATATTCATGTTTTGATCATGTGATCAAAAATGCAGTAAAACAGTAATATTGTGAAATATATTACATATAAAAGAGTACTTTCAAATTGTAATTTTATTCTAAAATGTGATTAATTCCTGTGATGTCAAAGCTGAATTTTCAGCATCTTCAGAATCACATGATCCTTTAGAAATCATTTAGAAAGCTGATTTGAGACTTAAGAAACATTTCAATACACTTTAGTTTAAGGTGATGTAGTTATGTTACTACATGTACTTACTATAGTAATAACAGTAAATTATGCATAATTACTACAAGAAACTAAGCCTAAATCAAACCCTAACCGTAACTAGTAAGTACATGTAGTTAATTAATATTAGTTAGTACTTATCTTTAAGTACAATTTAAGTAAGCAGTAAAAAGTGTTTTTACCACTGACAATAATAATACTATTTATTTTTTATTTTTTGTGTGACAAACAACATATTAGAATTGTTTCTGGGGGAAATATTTTATTATAATGACATGTTGTTAGTATTATAATAATAATGTCAATCAAGCCATTTAAACTGATGTAATAACATTAATTACACAATAATTTAATATAAAACAACATCATATATAATGTGATTACATATTTTATATTATTTAATTACTATTACGTTAGTAATTTTGTTAACTGTATTTGAATTCTAAGAATAAAAGTAAATGTCTAATTACTCACTTATAGTTTGTGGAAAATACAGGTTAAATTCCCTCTTGTTTGGCCTACAATGTCTCCAGGACAAACACCTAGTATGCTTTGAACTCCAAGACATCATTGCAGAGTGTTTAAGCAGCAATTCAATTTTAACGTAGCACCCTTTAGTACATTTGAGAAAGCAAAGTAATAAAGTCGTAGAGAGGCATGTTGCTGGACACTTGGTGTTATACAATATCTTAAAGGCAAATTGTAATATGCAATAATGTGTTTGTGGTGGGTTATTGTGATCCAGGACCCTGCAGGGCGATATGGTTTTATTGACTTCCTGTGATGTTTTCTTCTTGTCCCTGGGTTAATTGAGCAGGTTTGCTGTGCAGGAGAGCAGGTGTGCTTGGGAGGGGTGGAATTAGAGCAAATCTACATTCATCTGATCACAGTCTACACACAACATCTGCAACACACTGATGATGTTCATGCATTCTCTTATTAAAACCTCCCTGCTCACAAAGGAAGAAAAAAAAAAAAAAGGTTGAACCCAGACAAGGCGCTGGCTGTAGATCTGTGAATCATCGAATCGTGAAGAGGAAATCATTCTTTTATCCACATAAAAAAAACACCAATTTCTGAAAAACAGGATCTTCCAAAAGTAGAAGAGTGCCAACAAACATCGAAACTCTCAAATCTCTAATTTCTTACACAAACCCATCACAGCCAGAAACACAAGCAAGAACAAAGAGTCCAGGACAGGTTACATTATAGGTTGTTTATAGAAATAAAACAGGTCCAGAGTGGCAAGAGTATTGATTTTCCTGCCAAAGCATAATCTTGTTTTGCCATTGTAATTCTGATGTTGACATCAGAACACGCCGCTTTTCACCTAAACGCTGCCAAGTAATGGTGTTTACCTCATGATCCGCTGATAGTCGCCATGACAACGTACACCACAATTAGACAAGTATAATCCCACATTCAAACATGTGCGTAGTTAATCACCTCAGCAGAGAGGAAGTGCAAGAAAAAGGCAAAAAGGATAAGTTCTCAGCCACAGTTCACAGTACAATTATACAATGCAGCTGTAAGATTCACGCAGCTATAGACTGAACACGTAATATGCATGCGCATAATGTCACTGATTTCACAAATGAACGTTTTTGTAGTTTAAGTGAAGGTGACAATCTTTTACAAAAACTTTGTAAAAAAAAAATTTGCGTCTTCAGGCCCACAAAACACTGTTATCAGGTAAATGAGCGTGTTGTGTAGTATAGCAGGTAAGACATGTTGCTGCTGTACAATATAGCATACAATAATTAGAAGTACATATACACAGGTGGAGCTGGGGAAGGTGAAGGGTTTCTGGTTGCACTACAAAGGCAAATACTAATCAAGTATTTGAGGTTGAGCACACAAGGTCATTGGCTACCATTACAGCAGGAACAAATAAGCTGTGCCCCATAGAAAATAACGGTATTACAAGCAGACTGAATTAACACCTTGAGTTTTAGAACACAAAATTGTATTTATCATTATCATATAACATTCCATTTATCATTATTATTTTTCTTGGTGTGAACAGGTCTTAACTAGTAATATATTACCTAGAATGTATGCATTTAATGTTTATATCTTGTTTATAAAAGCAATATCACACTCACAATAGAGTTTTTTGTACAAAATGTTTATAGGCTAACATCTAATAAATCAAGCGTTGGGTAGAAAAACAAAGCTTGCCTGCAGAGTTTGAGAAACCACCTTCAGACCAACCAAACTCTGCTGACATATGGACTTGGGTGAGCAGCACCAAAACCTCTAGTGTGAAAGAACCATTAGACATCTTTCGGATGAGAGGTCTTTCAGAGTAAATAAATAATTGGTGGCTCTGCCAACGAAGCATTTCGTAAACTGCTGTCAGTTTCACTCAAACACATTTCTGGCCTTACCACCAGCTTTCCTTACGACAAAACAACAGAAAAAGGAAAAAAGAAAAGGCGAACTCCCATTCCCCAAAAGCCCACCACAGACGCCATTTACTCTCCCCGTCTGCTGTGTTAACAGAAAAACTTCATTTGGCATGTATTGTTAAAATTTTTATTAATGGCAATTTGTGTCACTCTGACAGGCTTCTTCTGGAGAAAACATCCAGGCCTTGTACAAATCTATCACTCAAATTGTCAAAAAAATTTGTTCTCATGCAATATGGATAGGTTGTGTGCTGGCGGAGATCGGGAGAGAGAGAAGGCAGGAGAGAGATGGGATCTGTGTTCAGAGACTTCTCCATAAAAGAGGTCATGCTGTTCATATGGGGAAACCTCAATCACAAACAAATGTTTTATTTAGAGTACTTAAGCGTTGTTTACTTGCCGCTTGCTCTCTCTTCTTCTCCCTTGCTTTCTTTCAATCTCTCCGCATCTCTTATCCCCTATTGCCTTTCAGTATGTTTTTAACCACCAGTGTCAAATGAAATGATGATATACTCATGTTGAGCTTTGTCAACATGAGTTTACAAAGAGAGAGTAAGTGCATCTACATCCTCGAGGAGACGAGGAATGAAAGCCATCTACTGTCAAATAAAGTAACTATCCTCATATTATTCTATTAAGTACCCTTTAGTAACTAGATAAATCCATTACCTTAAAAGCTCATTTACTTAACTTTAAGATTTGTACATTTAAACAATGCATTACTGGATTTCTTTAAAAAATCTATCAACTCCTCCTCTGCTATAGAGCTAAGATTTCTTGATTATATTGGCCAACCACTTAAAAAATATACCACATATACAAGTTTGCTTATGTGGTGGTGTTGTTTCATTCGATTTTTTGAGCATCACAGGAGAATATCGAGGTAAACATATTTATATGCCGAAAAGTTATAAACATTCTATAATTTTGTGCCCAAAATTATGTGACAACACTCAATGGAAACCAAAATCATAAACACACTGAGGGCTGGAATCAAAATCATACCAAAAATCTATGTAAAAAAAAAAAAGAAAAGAAAAAGATAGTTATAGGCTGATCCAACTTCCATTAAGTTTATCACATTAACTCGATGTAAGTAAGGGAACCATTGGCTAGCACTTGGAGGTCTGTGCGTCAATGATGTTGCACGGAAAATAGCTTCCTTACGACATCTCTAGACTCTTTCACATCTGTCACACGTGTTCTCATACTTGCAGAAAACAGGGAAAACAAAAGCCAATGGTGGACTTGAGTTCTGGTGTTCTCTGGCAATTGCCAATCAAGCTACACCTTGCCGAGTTGTGAGTACAGGTCCAACTAGAGGACGTCGGGCCATCATGAAGTCCGTTTCTGACAGTTTGGTCAGAAACATGTACACCAGTAACCTGCTGGAGGTCATTTTGTAGGGCTCCTGTACATTTTCGCACAAAGAAGCAGATTACTAGCCTGTGCAACCTGATTGGGTTGCAGGTACTTCCAGTAACAGCAACTTGGTATTCACTGGAATGATTAAATTTTCCCTTATTTTTTGAGCAGTGTATATATGTATATTTATACACAGTCATTCAGAATAATATGTCTTAGGAAGATGAAAGAGCGCTGTCATTTTTAAAATGCAATGGAATGATGATTGCCATAAAAGTTCCCCAAAAGCTTGATGTATGACATGATTTTTGTAAAAAAAAAATACAAAAGACAAATAAGTAATAAAAATCAAGTAAATCCAATTTGCTTTAGTCCATTAAGAGTAAACTAACATAAACTTTATAAAAAGTATTAAGATTCACAAAAGAAGACCTGATCCGAAGGGTGACATTATAGAATTTTTAGAGGCCTTTGTAATTTTGTGTATTAAATATGATACAATTGGCATTGTATGGTTAATTTATTTCAGTGAAACAAACGCGATTACTAACCATATTACAGAAAAGATAAATAGATGGGTATTAACTTTCGCAAAGTCTTTTAGTATTTAATCAAGTATTCTTCTAACTTTTTTTCTTTCCCTTTTCATATAATTTTTCACAAGTGGTTGACCAGCACTGACAAGAGTGACAACATGAATACCCCCTAAACAAAGGAGACACTTGTACAAGAAAATACAATGACAAACAATGGATTGTAATTATATGACATCAAGCACAAGCTTATGGGCCGAGAAGCAGAAATAGAAGCAGAGGTATTCACAGAGACACTCTTCAGAAGAGGTCATTAATCATGGAAATGTGGCCGTGGTTATGCTCTCCTCTCATGGAGTGACATATCGCTGCTCTTCCTGCTTTCTTTAATTGTGGCCGCTCTCCCTGCTGGGCCATTGGCTGCAGGGCTGATGGACAGAGGAGGCGGTGCTCTGGCAGGGTGCCGCTCAGCGAGTCAAAGCATTTTCTTTCTCTCTGTGACCATAAACAGCTTCCCCCACTAACAACACACATGCACAGTGGTGTAATAACACTCTCAGACAAAGGTGAAGATCTAAGTAAGAACCTCTCTTAACTCTCAACCGTTCACTTTTGTTCTCATCTAATCCTCTCTATCTTTTATTGTGACAATTTGAGCCAATGAACATGGGTGGAACACAAAAAAGCCCTTTGACACATGACACTTTGTAAAACTCCAAAACTACCTATATTTTGCCTCCTGTACTGTATTACACATCTTCTGAAGTTATTCGACTGCATGATGTGGTGAACTGACTAAATTTTAAGTTGATATTCAATAAAAATAGCTTTCAAATTAATTATTCTGCTGGACTGATTGCCATGAATTCAGACATTATTGGTTCTTGCATGTCTTGTGACATCAACAATAAATCAAAATGTCTAACAGCTTCTTATTGGATTTAAAGTTGTAGCTGAGGGTTGATTCGATATGTGATATTGCAATATTGAGAAAACACTCCTTAAAAGTGAAAGGATTTCATACATCCAGTGATCAAATGCTTTGTGGCCTTTCAATTTCCCATGTCATTATAGCGGCTGGTCTGTGTGTGCAATTTCACAAAAGGTTTCTGAATGTAAATAAGTGATATTTCTTTTTAGAAAAAAAACATGAAAAAGAAGAGTTAGGAAGAATCAATAAATTATGAATGATTAGCCATTGTGTGAATATGTAATCAAGAAATTAGTAACTATAGTCTGATTATGGGTCTATTGAAGTGTAATATATATATTTTTGGAATCTGATTACATAATGCATATTACATGTAATCAGTTACTACCCAGCACTGATAACATGGCTATGAATTTTTGTTTCGGGAGCTACATCTTAATCATTGCCTAGACACATAAAATACAAATAAAATTGAGACATACTGTGGCAGGCCTTGAACGTGGATGTTAGACGAGTCTTATAGAAGAAATGAATTGAATATGTATGTGCACTGGGAACGTGGACAGTCTATATGCACTGTAACACATGTGAGAACTCAAAATCGATGAGTGTGTCAATACAGAGTGTCTAAGTGCAGAATTAAAGGAGAGAGATATGGCAGGAGAGAAAGATAGAGACACATCATTCGATCAGGACGCTCTGCGAGTTATTTACAAGCACATGCCACTGCTGGGATCATTTTAACAGTGACTGAAGTCCGTCTCCCAAAGGGGGGTGTTGGGGGGAGGGGGACATCTTTACCCTTAGGGCAAAAAACATCATTAACATTATTATTGTTTGAATTCTCTTTTTTCCTTACTGTTCCCCCTCCTTCTCTCCAGTAATTCAAAGGAGTCATATTTATATGCCCATCCTATTGAGTGTATAATTTCTATAGAGCTTGCATATGCAAATACGCAAGTGTTTCAAACAGCAGAAAACACATAGCCTATGTGCAATTATGTAAATTGTATTTTGTTATTCATGCAGTTATTCGCTTGCATATTCGGTCATGCATTCATTTGTGGTATTAATGCCTAGCAGAGCTGTAACAGAGGGCTTTAGGGCTCTCTCCACAGGATCATATGCTGAGACAATAGACTGATGCGCTTACGCCGCACAGAGAGCTGCTAACTTGACAGAGTCAGAAGAAAAATTTTGTTTTAAAAGTGACACAGGCTCACAACAGAGGAGGAAACAACAGAAGGACACACAATTTCCTTTCCATTATTATTACTTTCAGATGTCCACATCTGGCATTACACGGTATTATTCTCAAAAATGTAAACAGTTTTTGGAGGCGGCACCTGCTGGTCCTCCTATAAGGGTGAAATAAATGTTTGAGCTGGATTGGATTTATTATTATTATTATCATTTGACCAAGGAAAAAAAAAGTAAACTTTCTTACAAACTATATACAGTATGTATATATTTAGAAAAATGTAATAGTACAAATGCTAAGGGGAAAAAAAATGCTTTTCTTTTCGGCACAAAGCACTTTTGCTTTTGTATCAATTCACAGAAAACCTGCTTAACATGTGCTAATCGTACTTTCTGCAATACAATTCGGTTTTACTTCTTTCTACACTTCACTGTGTCACTGTATTCCCTGTTCGCTCTCCCATCTGAGCAAGCCACAGCATGCTCTATGTTTGGCTAAACTGCGTAACAAATTCAAGAGAATAGCTACAGTCAAAGACACACCACAGACTCCCAGCAGAAAAATGATGTTTCATAATTTATGATGCCACGTGGGAACTGACATCGTAGCACGGTAAAAACCCGAGAACATGTAGGTGTACTGACTCAAATTTGATGTTAAAAATAATCTGATTAATAAAGATATTTTTTTATCATTAGAGAATCAATATAATTTATTATATAGATATTACTTATAATTATATATTAACATAATATATTGATATTGCTTAAAGAAACTTGGTAAAAATGGCATTGCACAGAGCAATGTTATTTTTGTATTACTGAGATACTAATTATAGGTTTTATTAATACTTTCATAGTTTTTATATTTTCATTTTAGTACTTTTTTACTTTGCAAGCCTGTAACCGCCTAGATCGTAGATGGAAAAGACAATTTACAGTCAAAACAGGCAATTTACTAAGGAAATAAATGTTTTAAACAGTTATCAAGGTAGAGCCAAAAACCTAAGACTGGTTTGCGAAAATAGTTTTTTTTAAATAATCTCTATGTAACGAACAATATAATTGACAGAGGTCTTCCTACAGGTGAAATTGCTCAGAATGAGGAGTTCTACCATACAGTATGATGTACGATATCGTGGGCATATGTGAAAAATCTGTTGATATACAATCCTTTAAGAATGTGAAAAACGGCAAAAGTCAAACAGACCCAACGAGTTTCGTTTAGATCGGCCTCCATTAACTTCGTCTGACAGTTGCTGGAACTTCACTGGCTGTCAGGAGCCATGTTTTTCGAGGTTTTTCAAGTCTTCGTAGACGATGACACCGAATTCCGCAAGTCAATCGGACTGTTCTGAAGTTGTAGCCGTTTTCATGTATTTTTTTTATTTTATAGTGCCACTAAGTGGCCACTCTTTGTGATCTTTTTCATGCAACCAGAGAATGAGATTATACACGAGAGTGTACTAATCTCATTCTGTTCTTTTGGTAAAAGTGGCCATGCCCAATTTAACATTCAGGTGTCCGTTTCTTTTTGAATTTTTGACTATCAGACTCCAGTGAATCTTTCTGCACTGGTTTGGTTCCAATTGGGTGAAAACCCCCAACATTTCGCCAGGGGATGATTAGAGACTTGCATTTTATCAGTTTTATCAGTTTATTTGTTCAGTTTGTCATGAGCCAAGGATTTCAACAATATAAGACACTTTTAGGAGTTATGAACAATTACGTACTTTTGATCGCCATCAGGTCGATTGGGGCAAGCCTTGGTGACGTTGTAGACGGGGGTCGCTATACCATCCCTCAAAGTTTCAAGTTTCTATGACTTATGATATGATCTGGCCGATAATTTGTAGGGGAGAATGCTGATCCTTGGAAATTCTAACAATTACAACAGTGTTTCAGCGCTATTCACTTAAACCCCTAAACAGTCACAATTGAGAGACATAAGAGCACAATTTATATCTTGCAATTCTGAGGGAAAAAAGTTCAGAATCACAAGACAAAAAGTCATAATATTGAGTGGCACAATTAAGATTCCATAGCTATAACACAACTTCAGAAACGTCAAAATACATTTTGAAATTATTTTCTGTGGTAATCACAAATATGCTTGTTTTGAACCCAGAATATTTATTTTACATGCTTTAACCTCTCTGATCGTTCAGTAAAGAAAACATTAATTACTACAGATTTAGTCTTGAAGACATATACTATTTGCCAATAATGTTTGCAGTCATTATGTTAATCTACACCTATACGTAAAATAAACAAATTTAAGAAATCTGTATGCATAGCTACAGTAAGTAAATGTCACTGGCAATTAAACACATTACTACACATTATTACAATGGTGTACCATAGCCCTATTTATATTGATCAGTGTTTTATGGGTCAGCAGTTATTGTAATATATTTGCTCCATTTCTAAAGATGCTTCAGAGATTCTAACATCCTAATGAAGCCAAGCACTCACCCATCCACTACTAGGAGATTTCCAGTACAATATGAAGTAATGCTGATGGAAAGAAAAGAATAGCATGATATTGTAAAGTATCAGATGATATTACTGACTGTCTAATACTGCTTATGCTCACATGGATATCTAAATTGCAATGACTCCATTCTGCAAGCTTAATGATGGCCGAGATCGCCTGTGCTTCACTTATGGAATAGATTGAATTACTCCCTCTCTCCTTCTCTCAATCTCCAACACTCATCCACACATAAACATCCTTCTCACCTCGTTTAAGCAACACAGTCATATAGATCATTTAATCTGAGAGATAATGACCAAGAGGGAGAATTCGCAACGAGCTTGCGTTTCATTAGAACAATTCCTTTAATTGCATCTCTCTCTCTCTCCATCTCATCATTCTGTCCTAATTTTGTGGAATCAGCAACAGTGAGCTAAGGGTTCACACATGCACGCTGGGTTTATTATTTAGAGTCTGAAGGATAGCGACACTCAGGCTAAATTGCAATTTCCCTTGGTACAATTACAGACAGTTGAGGGTACAGGATAAAGGGCATATTGAGTGCTCTACCTCAGAAATTTTGGCAAGATGAACAGTTGAGTGTTGGATGTTTTCCACAGACAGGGTCTCAAATCGTACCGTCCAAATCAGTTGGAACTCAGAGTGTAACCATTCTAAATTGTAAAGTACAATAGGTTACCGCCCGATAAAACCAGCCTAAGGATGGCTAGCTGATTTAAGCTTGTCATGATGATCTCCCAGTCTGGCCAAGCTGGTATACAGCTAGTTTTTAACTCCCAGCCTGACCATCTAAAGAAGATGCCAAAATCAACCTGCTATGACCATAACCATTTTTCTGCCCATTTTAACATTATGCTAAGCTATTCATTAAACGTAAAACACAAAGAAAGAGATGTCCATCTAAATTAAAAGGATAGCCCATTATTTATAAGTACAGTGGAGTTCACTTATCTCGACTCACAGTTAACTCGCCAACCCTATTATGTCGACGTTTTCGGAAGTGGAACCGCCAAACTCCCTATTTGTCTAAGCATTTTATCATCGGTTACGTTGATTATTTTATGTCGCCGAACCCTAGTATCTCGAGCACAAAAGAGGGACAAATTCACCACTTCACATGGTTATCTCGTGACTCATGATCATACCTAGTTCACTGCGCATGTGCCGAGTTCGCGTTGCACGTGGATCGCACGTGAATCTCCAGTGACGCTTCACTCACAGTGCTGTGCAGCCGCAGAATAACTCGCAGACAGTGTTGCCAACTTAGTGCCTTTGTCGTTATATTTAGCGAGTATTAAGACCACATTTTCAAAAAAATCTAACGACTTTATCTGGAGTTATTGGAGACTCTCTGAAGTGAAAGCACATATCGTTCTTACTCTTCTCAACGAGCAGCAAGTGCTGCCCCACCCCCATCCCAAAGCACTCACAGCTGTGTGCACATAAAGCCCGCCTTCTCTGATTTGACTAGTTTTCTCAAATATTTTGACATTGACGAGTGGTTACCGACCAATGAGTGAGGCTTAGATGAACACCTGTTTCTGTTCTGACGTGCGCACTGCTCAGGGCCGCTGCGGATTGAAGAAGACGGTTGTTAAAAGACGGGACAAAGCCGAATTTGTTGAGAAAGTACATTAGGCAGGCAGAACGCAAGAAAGTATGTAATCTAGTACAGCGTGATGACCTCACGAATATGTTATTAGCGAATGTGTTTCCACGTGTGTTGTGACTGTGTTTACGCTGTGAGCGATCATTGTGTTTGCAATGTTGAAAAATATAATTACAGGTTTGTATGGAGAATCGAAGGTGTTTTTTATTGTATACTGGTAAATCTCTGCTGTTAGTTGGTGCACATATAACTTTTGTTGTTAGCGAACATATACAGTGTATGTACATTTTTATAGCATGCCGATCGCGTCATCAAATAAATCGCCATATTGGCTGTTGGTTATATCGATCCTCGGGTTATCTCGCCGCTTTTTGGCAACCCCCGATGCCGTCGACATAACCGCATTCCACTGTATCTTGCTATGAACACATAAAAAGCATGTGGCTTGCAATATCAGGAAACTGCATTAAATGACTTTAGAAGCTAAAATATCCTTACAATATTTGTTAGTCAGTTACATTATTTGTCAGCACTCAAATCAGTGAAAAGTCTGCAGATGCTCGAGCTGAGCACCATTTCTATCTGAGAGAGAGAGAGAGAGAGCGAGAGAGCTTAAAGCAATGCACAATTTTTACCACAGTTACCTAATGTCACAATAAAACTGGAAGAGTTATAAAGCCTTGTATAAACTTGATGTTCCAGAGAGCATTCTGTACACATAGTGAAACTAAACCACACAAAACTAACCACATACAAATACACATGAGGAGATCATGATTTAATATGACCTGTTCTAAATTAGCGGGTTGGTAAGGTTTAGGAAAAACAAATTGAAAGTTAAAACAATCCAGGAAAGTTTAAACAAGGACAAATGACGGAAAAGTCTTACCTCACCATGTTCAAAAAGCATCTTTTCTCCCTGTAGACACTTGACAATTCACCCCAAAATAAAAATTCAATAATTATTTAACCAGTAAGCCATTTTCTTCTTATAGAACTTTGCATTGCTCTTTTTAATACAACTAAAATTGATAGTGACAATGTTTGTAAAAAGACGAAAGTATTTTGAAGCCATATCCCTTTTAATGTAAAACAGTATGGAATCAGTAATTTATGAAAATCATTTGTGTTCCAATTGAAAAATATCACAGATTTGAAAGACAAGAGACTAAATTTTTACTTGTTTCACGATGCACAAAACGGTTAATCTCCCTGTCTTGTGGCATATTTGAACAAAACAAGACGCATTGCATACTTGGAGTAAACATTTACAAAAAGTGAATAAGAATAAGTTCATAAAATTGAACTACATCATTATCCACAAAATCCAGTGGCTAGCTGGCATGTTTTCTCAGATAAATACATTAGCATCTTTTTCTCCCCCATGCAGCTCCACAAGGTGAGTTCTTATCTTCCGCCTTCAAACTGTGACTGAACACTATTGATCTAGAGCATGTTGTCATTCAAATGATAATTAGGACTGGGTTACAGGTCAGGCTAAGATCCGTTTGAACATCTGGATGAGAGTTCCTCAAGGACAATGCAAGCAGCAGGACTTCTGAACCTCTCCAGGCCATGGTCCATTATACAAATTATCTAATTAATTCCATCATTCCGATGCGCGCCAGTGCACTGACCACTAAACCAGAGAGAAAATACAGCTCAGGGGAGGAAAATGACATTTTCTTAGAAGATGTTTTTATTATTTTCATCTGTTGGTGAAATATATACTATTTATACTGTCATGGAGCCGCAGCAAGTCAATACAGATACCTAAAATAATCAATTTAGTAGTCGATCTACAGTGAGGTTTGTCTGTAAACGATTTCAAGAAGTTAGCTCTATTTAAAAAATGAAATGACTAATAACACTTTATATATTAACGTTTATTTGTATGAGATCAAAAATGAAAATTACAGATTGCATCTTTGCATAATTGTACATGTTGCTGTTCTGTGATGATAAAAAAAACATTGCTCAAATATATATAATACGCATAAGCAAAACCACTTCTCTTCAAGATCATCCCAACATGTTCTACAAAACGCAAAGAAAGGAAAAAGGCAGCTTAATTGATAGGTTTAATTATTATTAAATAAAGTTTAAATGTACATGCACAACTTAATTAGCCCTATTTATCTTCTTTTTTTTTTTAAAGACTATCAATTAAAAGCCATGTTAATTTCGTTCTAATTTCTGGAAGAAAAAAAACGTTCAGAAACTGAAATATGAACAAAAGGTAAATGTAGTCAAAGAAGGGGGGGCACTGCAAACTGTTTTGCAAATTTACCAGGTCCCGATAAGCATTAAAAAACATCTGTGGAAGGGAAAAAACAGTCTAGTGTTTGGAGGTGACGATAGCCAAATAGAGATTGCATTTAAATGCATGTCTGTGTGTGTCAAGTGGCTGTGGACATTGGCGGAAAGGTCTTATCAGACTTTACTGTGAACATATTGTTTGCATGTTATGATGTAAAAGAAAAAACTAAACTGTTTTTGATCCCAGCATGCAAATACACAAGTCTGATGTAAATGAGAGCGCCTGGGGAGGAGACGGACAAACAATGCAAATGTTGCCCTCTTGTGGCTCCCCTACTGCCACATGCAACGTGCTAGATCCCTCTCATACCTGTATCAACTTTTTGTTCAGAAAACAGGCATCATATGTAAGCATATCGATATATCAATATGATATATGCATCAATGTGCAATCAGTGCATAAATATGAATTATACCATATTGATGCACTTAAATTTACTTCTGGAGTTACTGTGCTTAAACAAAATGGCAAAGCTAATGGGAAATCAGAATTCATTTTATTATTTCTTTCTGAAATTGTTTCAGCCTTAAAGCACCTCAGATAGCAATTTATTAATGATTGTTCTGATATGGTCACTGACTGCAGAGAACAAACAATGCAAATTTCTAAATTTACACTTACGATAGCACAATAGTCTCGTCGATTTATTAGAGTTAATAACCAAATTATGAGAGCAAGTTGGGTTGACGTACTGTATGAATGGAAACGTTTCCATTTGACCATTCATTCAATCTATCAATATATGTTTTTATTTAAATGGCAAGGGGTGATCATAATTTTATTATTATATTTATTAAAATGAATTAATATAACAAAGGCAGCTGAGAAGCACTGTGTCAAGTGAGAAGTAACTAAAGAAGCTGAAATAACATTAAACTTATGAATTTAGTCCAACCTTCCCCTCTAGCAATGTCACTTAAAGTCACTTAAAGTTAATTTATTTGTAGCTTAATACTGATGGACAAAGGTCTCCATTTCAGCTCAAAGACACTGAAACAGGTTTATCTATGCGGGTTATTAACCTTGACCCACTGCAAATATGCTTCACTTCCAGGGGCCTCTGGTCCCACGCCATACATTTTTATGCCCTTAAGAAGTTGGCCTCGGCAGCAGCTACAGTACAGGCTGTCCCATCGCTCAAAGCGCTTTAAACTCATCTTAATTGTCACATGGGAGCTGGCGACAGCCACCTTAATTGATCTGACCTTTAGCTGTGCTTTTTAATTTCCAATCCGCCTTTCATTGTTCCATCTGCCACTTTTAAAACGACATCTGGTTAACTGTACTTTACCGGGTGATCTCTGTTCGGTTATTTTTAAAATATAATGTATGCTTCAACAGATGTTACGTTTTTATAGACTCGGAGCAAAACTGTGCTCGGATATACTCGTAGTGTCTGCTATAGTTCCCCCAGCAATTCAAATATTGACACCAGGAATTACAAGCCTCTTGGCCGCCAGTGAACTCCGCTATTATGTAGAGGCTTCTTATTTTGCAGCCTATTAGCAAACATCAATTCAAGCTGTATTTTCTCTCATCATATGGCATAAATAAAACATAAGCCTGCAGTTTATAAAGCGATAAACATTATTTTGCAGCACAGGGCTCATTTTTACAAATATGACTGCTGTCAGCAATAAAAAAAGACTATTTGCTTGAATAAATAACATACAGATGCCGTTGGAAAACAGATTAAAACATGCTTACTGTAAAACAATTGTACTGTCTGTTGGAAGGTCATATGGCTGAATATCATAACGGGGGCCAGTCATGTACAGTTAAGTCCCAGAGGCATTCCAAGGATTATTGCTGTGGATGTATAAATAAGCCTTTTCATCTTTTAGCCCACTACTGTAAATAGGATGTAAATAGAAAAGAAAGAAAAAAATCTTGCCACATACACAGGATTTCTTTAACATCTCTTCAAATGATTATAATCAGTGTTGGGAGTAACATATTACAAATCAAGTGTGTTATGTAATCGTATTACTTTTGGAAGTAATAAGCAAATGTGTTCATAAAGTGGCCTAAACAAGACGGATGGCCATTAGTGGTTACACAGAAAAAAGAAGAAAAGAAATTTGCAATAAATAGGTAAAAGTAAAATTCCACAACACAATGGATCTTTCAGCCAGTCAGATATTAAAACAAATCTCACTATCGTACTCTCTCACCCTCTGCTCATCTCAACTTTCCTCTGTCTAATGAAACCACACTAGTGAAGAGATGAGAAGCCGGTGCTTGGGTTCCACAAACTCTCTTTCACATCCTCACACGACGGCTTGTCGATTTTTACATCCCTGCTTGAGAACTTAATTGTCTGCCTTTACATTTTCCAATAGATAAATTTTCTAAAGCATTATATTATTACGGAGATGACTGTACCTTCAGGGGTGTTAAATTAATGGCACATAATTGACTAATTAAATGCTTATTGATTAGTAAGTTCCTAGGTGATGGGGATGCAGGAAATGGCCACTTTTACGCATGAAAAAGTGCCCATTTTATTTCAGTCTCCATTCCAGGAGTACCGGAGGCCATGGACAACAGATGTTGTGTGAAGAACGGGGACTTTCTTTGGCATCAGGGTGGTATTCTACAGCCATATTCAGATAAAAATACATTTTTAAAAATGTCAGCATTTACTCACCAACACAAAATAAATTGAAATTACAATGAATGATAGTGTTGGGAAAAGCTAATTTTATAAGTAATTGCTTTACTCCCTGAAAAAATAATAAATTATGTTACTTATTTACTTTTTATAGAAACTAATGCATTACGTTACTTTTGCTTCACCTGGGATTGGTTTGCTTGTTAATAAAAAATAAATAATAATTTGTTTATTTTTGGAAAATGCAAAGGCCCTGTCACATCAAAAGTGACTAAGCCGAAGGCTGAAGGAAATGCAAATTCTCTCCTGTACAGTAGAGGCCGCAGCTCAAACACACCTTTCAGATGTGTTGCCGTTCTGGACTCTAGAAGAGTATTACAATAAAAAAGAAACACAAATGTGATGCTTCATCAAAGGTTACTAGAAAAGAAATTGGTTAATAAAGTGAGATGAAATACATAAAGTATATTTGTGTTAACATTTAATTATTGCAGATTTGCATAATATTCTGAGTTTGCATTTCACTGTTTTTATTTACATTTACATTTAACATTTATGCATTTGGCAGACGCTTTTATCCAAAGTGACTTACATTGCATTCAAGGAACACATTGATATTCTAATCAGTTCTTGCTTTCCCTGGGAATCGAACCCACGATCTTGGCGTTGCAAGCACCTATACTCTACCGATTGAGCTACAGGAAAGCCTATATTTATTTTGAGTATTGTTTTTGTGTAAGTAAGATTAGTAAATCCCTGCTCACATTTAGTCTAGAACTACAATAACCATCATCATGATTACACAGTGCACACAATAACTCCCGACTCCTGACTTAGGGGAGAGGAGAGGTCAGTCAATGATTGGCAAAGCAAAGTATTGAAAAAGTAATCATATTTTGTTGTCAATGTTAAAGTAATTAGTTACTTTACTGATTACTTGAATGAGTCCCTTAAGTCAAAATGTAAGAAATAATTTACTAATAATCCTTCTTCTATGAATGGTTTAGTGAATCATTAAGTCATGACAAGTTGAGTTCCATCAGCAGGGCCGTAGCTAGAGTATCTGGGGCCCATCAGTTTGGATTTGTGAATGAATCAGCTGATTTCATTGAATCATTTATGAACCAGACATTGTTACATCTCTCATGAATACACAAAGGACTAAATTAGTAATAAAGACTAAGGCACGGTTTAACAGACAGGGCTAAGATTAAGGCCTGAGTTCAATTAGGGTATTTAAGTAGCTTTTATAAACATGCCTTAGAAAAACCATTACTGGTGTCCATCTTGAGAGTGCAAGATGGTTTCAGTTGAAACTGCTCAAATATGCATTTTAGTTTGGGACTAGCTTAAGCCTTGTCTGTGAAACGAGGGGTTAATGTTCTAGTTCTCACAAGATTCTCATACAAAGGGAATGACGGTCATAAAATGAAAATTTTCATTTTTGTGTGAACTATTCCTTTAATCTAAATTATATTGTTCTGTACAGTAATAGACCTGGGATGTACAAATTTCGGTAATGGTCATGGCCTCTTTTCCCTGACATAAATGTAAATACAGAACAGGTTAATTTCCTACGAGGTCCATGTGTTTGTGTGTGTTTGTATTTTAGAGCTAAGAGACTTTGACATGTTTCCTTGCTCAAGGTCAGAACAGCAGCATTCTCCAGCCACTGATGGACACACGCGGTCCCTCCAGAGCGCGTTTGCTTGTGTGCGTGTTCACCCCAGAACATCTGTTCACCACCAGCCCTGACCGCTCTGATCTGACACCACCCTCGGCTTGATCGTACCACCCAATTCCCTCTCTGGGGCCAGATGGCGGCCTGCTCCCTCCTTCATACCCCTTCTAGCTCTCTCCTTCTCTTTCTCTCTCCTAACCGGAGCAGCTTCTGCAATACCCGCTCAGCCACCCGCCCCACAGGTATCGCCCCAGGCCCGGGCCCTGCCACTCACTGTTGACCAGCCTCTGGTGGCTTCATTGGTCCCTCCTGTCAAAAGACAAATTGTTCGACAGCCTGAGCTTTTATGAATTCAGCCCTGAGGTCTAGGGCTCAGGAAAATAGGTTAAGGAAAATCCTTGGCCCGAGCCATCCAACTTTGAGTGGGAAGTCGAGGTTTTCAGAAAAGTTGAGCAGGTAGAAGTCAACAATGAAAGCTGAAGTTAATTACTTCAATTTGGCAACTAAATGTGGTTTGCATCAGGCTGGCCACAAGAACAGAGAGTCACCATGAAGTCAATCAATGAAATCAGTGTTTTCTGGAGCTTCCAGGAGCATTCAGTATTGGGAGAAATAAAACATACTTGGGGGAATTCTATAACAATGATTTTAGTTGAAATGCAATATTTTAGTACCTAATTCAATAAAATAATAATAATAATCAGTTACATTTATATAGCGCTTTTCCAGAGTAAGAAAAAATTATTTTGCAAATAAAGTAATGGCTCAAACATTGGCCAAAATGTTTGTTCTGGATGTAAATTTTGTAAACAAATTTTAAAGGGAAATAAATATAATATAGGCTAATTGATAGTGTATGCACAAGTTATAAAGCTATATTCATCTCCATCACTGTCATGTGATTGGCGTGATTTTCTGTTGATCAATTACGATCAAGGTACAAAAACATCTCTTTAATGTTTAATAATTTCTCTTTATTGCCCGCTTTCCACAGGCAGAAATGCCATGAGTTTTATATGGTTAATTGCATTAACACAAATTTACATTCATTTACAAAAAGATAATTTAAATTGTTATAATGGTCACTGAATGGCAAATGTATATTGTTATAATGGTCACTGAATGGCAAATGTATATATGGTGCAGAACTATTTCTGGGCATAATAAATGTGACTGACAAAAGTATTTAGTGAAAAGCATGGACCGGAGGATAAATTCACTAAACTGTTGTGCCACTTTTGGTACTGAAGCACAAAGTTAGGGTGTATTCACACTTACAGTTTTGTTCTTTTCTTTTTTTATTCAGGAGCAAAAAAGAAAATAATAAATTTATACACTGAAGACAAAAAACAAAAAATGTGGATTCCTCCGTTGCACACAAGCAAAGATCTGCTGCAAGAAGATGATGGTTCCGATGCCTGTACTGAAGTGTAATGGGCAACCAATCTCCTATGATGAGAATTTAGGAACGAATTTTGACATCATATCCTATATTTGGGTTGTTTGTATGTGTATGTTGATTCATATTTCAGTCGAATCACACCAGGGTGCATTTGGAAGCAGACAAAGGTGGGTCAAGGTCTGCTTGCTTGGTGCGCACCAAGGTTCGGATAGCAACGTTTACAGAGCAATCACTCCAGAGTTCGATTTAACATTGAATTTGTCCCATTGCTTAAGAAGAACCAGTCTACTACTGAAGAGATGCACCTAACAAGCATCTCAGCAATATTCACAAAGTCAAAAACAAGCAAATAAAAGATCAAGATAAGAATTTTAATAATCATTCTGTGTTAAAGTTTGCATTTTGTGGTTGCCATCTACAACGGGAAATGACCCTTGAATCACTTTTAGCCAATGAACATTCCAGAATGCACTAATTAAAATCTTTCTTGAGTGTAAAGAGGAAGGCGCCTACATGAGCACTTACATAACCAAAAGCTCAACGAATTTCAGCCTGACCTGACATTTCAGGTATGCGGACAGGCCGCTAAATCCAAATCTGGATTTCAACATACACCGTTCCCATGCAAGAAGCCTCTGCGCTGGATGTTTTCCAGAACATGTAGCATAAGGCATTCGATAAGCTGAGGGAATTTTGGTACTATACCACCTTTAAATGCTCTGGTAACCACAGATGAGGCTCAGAAAAATAAAGAGGATCATTAAGTGGCCACAACATGAATCTTTTTAATTACTCGTCCCTGCCTTAGTCGTTAACGAGAGGGGGATTCTCCACTGATAATCTGTGTAATTGGACAATGGGCCTCTCTCATTCAATTATTGACCACTGCCTCTGTTAGTGGACTGATATCTTTCTTTGCTTGTTAAGACCATGGGACGGTTTAATCCACTGTAAGGACAATATATCTTTATTTCACCTATAAAGACATGGCACACTGGTTCACTGTAGACATATGCAGTAAATAGAATATGTGTATGAGCTGATAATATTCCTTGCACTACAATGCACTACATACATACATACATATGGTGAAATAACCAATAACATTCACAAATATCATACGCAATAAAACTAAAGCACAAAGAGGCATTTTGAATTAAATCTGGCTCTGATGCAACTCAAATGCATTGACGGTTTCATTGGCAATGCAGGGCCAGTGTTAATTAACCTTATACCTACAAAATCCACACCTTTAGCTCATAACTATTCCTAAACATGCCTCTTTTAATTGCTACAATTAATTAACGCAAATGAATTTTTCCTTGGCAAAAACTGTCATTTTAAAATTAACTACTGCTTCAAATCATTCCACATAAATACAGATAAATACACTAATGTTCCTTTGGAAGTCAATGTGGCATGAAAATGATTCCAGCATGCCTCAGAAGAGAAAGAGGAATATGGTTTCGGTTAATGAAAGCCTTCCCTTAAAACACACTTTATGAAAAAGGCTTACATTTAGGTTGATGATACATTTTCAGCTAGAAAAGATTATTATTCGACCCTAAGTTATACCATTTTCTTTTAGCAGATAGCATTTGCAATTTTGTAACACTAAGACAATGCATCTGGAACAATAGGTGATCATTTATGCCGCTTTAAGGCCAATGTACAGCATGTTATTCTCTACAATATCAACAATTCCATGTTCTTTGCAAAGACAAAAGTGTCATTTTTCAGCTAGTTGGAGAATATAAGAATACAAATCCTGTCGTTAAAACTAAAATACATATGGTAAGTAAAGATAAAAAGACCCATCAATTTTGGTCACTGTTCGCAATTTATTGATTTTAAGGCTCAAATAATGTATCTAGTAAAAGCTATTCTCAGAGCACAGCGTAATCAACAGATTGTTAGACATGCATTTTCTGGGCCTATGACAATGCCTGATATATGGGGTCGATGAGAGTGTTCCTAATCCATCCATTGCTACAATTTATTAACTTATTATAATTGTATACACAAACATTGTGGTGATTTAGGTGACACAGTGGAAAGATGAAATCCGTTTATATTAAAAGGGGTGCTCACCTCTGAAACACAGAGCTGGCAACACCTTTCAACGGCTGCTTTTAACAACATGGTTATTGTTTTATTGATCAGAATTTTATTACATATTTGACACCCGTGTTATGTGTTAATCGAACAGCGTATAATTTTCTGACACATATTTTACGAGATTACGACCGCAATTAATTTAATAACTATTATTTTTTTTTGCACATTTCTTCTGAGCTCGGTTTGTGCTGGAGTGGGCCGTTTGTCTTGCGGGTATTGTCACTCATGTACATGCTCTCTTGGCGGGATAGTGCATGACCCGAACAGACGGGACGGAAATGGCCGACGGTGCACGGATCACAGACTCGCTTCTACTCCTCTGTTCTCGCTCAGCCTTCTATCCTTTGTTCCGGGGAGTGATATCACTATTAGCGGGGGCCATTCATTGACGTATAATTCCAGCGCTCCACACTTAAATGTTCCTATTTTATGGGAAAATTATACAACAGCAAAAGCTATGCACCTGTATACTTTGGTAATGTCACATTTTTCAGCGAAGGACAAGTTAACCTATAGGATAAAAGAAAAAAAAAAGTGTCACAAGAGCCAAAAGTAGCATCGATAATATTACAGCACTTTTCTTGCACCTGTGCTACAGTTATTGAAAACTAACACACAATATCAGCAATGCTGTGTGCTGAAAGTGGAAATAAAGGCGGAAAAAAAATGTATTCACACAAAAAGAAGAGACAAAATCAGCATATGCCCTCATGTATTTCTCAAGAGTACATTTGCTGAAGGTGGCAAAAAAAAATGTATCAGAACTATTAATTAATTTGTTCATCTCAGTCTCCATAATTGAAAGATCTTATTAGCCCAGATAAAATAGACTCTGATACTCTCCCACCTGAACATACAGACGGCATTCTGCGGACCTCATACTCTTTAGTGGCCTTGTCAGCAAATGTATTATTTGGCACAGATCAATAGGTAAGAACTTACAGGTTTGTCAAACTCATTTTCTGTCTTTTTGAAATCTTCACAGCGACTATGTTCTGCAATAATCAGCTTCAAGACCTTGAGTGCCCAAAGGTCCTTTGGAACAACTGTAGAATAATTGTTAGTCACATGTATTTGAAGACCAAATTGCTTAATAATCATAAATTTAAAGTCATAATATGGTAGCGAAAATTTAAAGGCAGAATCCAGGTACTTTAGATGCCATTAGGCATATTATTCACTCAGCAAAGGCATTAGTCATATTTCAGTTATTTCATATTTAAAATCTTCAGTTATTTCAAATTTAAAACCTAAGATAAAATACATTTAAATGTAACATTTTCTCTATTTTGCTTCAATGATAACAATTCAATGAGTACAATTTTTTATTTTTTTTATTTTGTAAAAAGGCATTTTCATGCACACACTCACTATCATTTTGGAAGTTTCAGCAGATTTAAGTTAGTTTATGACCAATTTGATTGATTTTCATACATTTAACTTTCGCTAGGAGACTGAGGTATTCTCAGCTCATTTTTAAGGTCAGCAAGTTGCCATTGTCTTTTCTTCCCAATATATAATGATATATATATCTGAGAGAAACAGCTGATCGAACAAGAAAAATGTAGACTGGAACATTAACTTTTTTGCTATTGCTACGAGAGTGTGAGTGACAGGCTGTCCCTCCCTCGAGCCAGTAAACACGTCATCAGAGAGCAGATGACTGCGAGAGGGAGGGGAAGTCATTTGATTAAAGATTACATGGGCACATGACTTAAAAAAGAAAAGGTGTACATGGATAAATCATTTATAAGCACAAAAAAAACTGTTGATTCCATAGTGACTTTAACATATATTTTGCAGTACATCCCACCCCCCTCTCTCCCAGGCCCTGAACATTTATACAACATAGGCTGAATGGCATCTTTATATTCCAAGTGACACCTCCTCTGATTTCCAAATCAGTTTGAACATTTGACAACAAGCAAGCAGTTGGTTACACTGCACAGTTAAAATAATTTAATGAACAATTTGGCACATAGACGCCACCATTAAAAGCAAATCCGAGCACAACATTCCAATGTAAGACATCAAACAGACCCAGGAACACAATAAAACACTCACTGTTGGAACAAGCCAATCAATGAATACCAGCTGTTGTGGACGTTTACATTGCACTAGAGGGTCTTTTACACTGTTTTGCAGTTGTAGTATGAAGTCTACCTTGAGCGATGAGTATTTGAGACATATCACATTAAAAGATACAGAAGGATATGCTTCAGATTTGTCCCAATTAACCTTGTAATAAGACGTATCAAAGGCCTTATTAATGATGGTAATGAGAGAGATGAATTGACAGCGTTTAAAAACAGTGCTGAATGAAGATAAGCCTGCAGCACTAGTAGACGGAGGGAGACCAGACTCGAGAAAATATAGGACAAAAGAGATCCTCACAAGCAAGGACACACACATTCATAGTTGGAGAGAAAATACAAGGCTAGCATTGTGCTACCCTTGACTCTTAAAGTATATATGAATCAAGGAGCTTATTATCTGGTTGACACCATAAGAGAGTTGTTCCCTCCTCAGCACTACTTAGGGCTCACCTCATAATGTGCCTGCGCTTAAAGCCAATCATAATCTGTCTTACGCAATAACAACAAGACAATACTTTACTGAGAATGTCTGATGTCATATCATAATTACACTAATGGTAAAAGCTCTCGTTGTAAAAAAATAAAAGAAATCAAAGGTACGTTTTAATTCATAGGGTCATTTGTTCTCTGCAGATGACTGGCATAGTGTTTCTTTCATCAAAAAGAACAGAAAAATCCCAAAATGAAGTCAAGGGGGAAAAAGAATAAATGGAATTTATTATGGAAGTTTAATAGCATAAAAATAAGTCAAAAAAGAATTCTGGCCTACAAAGTGTCTAAGCAGGTTAATATAATCTGCTCCTCAGACTATTCTACTGGAATATCCACTTAGTGCCAAGACAATATTGCCAGGAATATCAATAATTCAAAAATATTCATCGAAGATGATCATTTTGACTTTGACATCTAATTAAATAAAAAACAGAGAGTCAAATAGTCTGCCTTCAACCAATATGGGGCTATCAGTTAATAGAAAAAAAATCTATTTAGTCATTTACTGGGTTGAATAACTTCAAGGGTTTTCCGATCCCCTCTTGGATCACCATGGGAATTCCCAAGTGAAGCCATCGCCTTAGGAAACCTTCACTTTCTTTGTTTGAGAGAGAATCCCCAAAAGATTTAAGTCATATACTGTTTAACTTCACCAAATCTAATTTCCTCCTTTTCTCATATTCCTTCTATATTTTGCAGTATTGTGAGGTCATTTATCTGTAGTCTTAATTGGAAATTCTGATATCTATTTTGATTGTCCTTGGGAGGGATCTTTCTTTGTCATTTTCGCTGGAATAAGCTGGTATGATGGCCTGGTCAAGTAGCTGTCCTTAAACCTTTGATAGAAGCTGACAAAACAAGGGAGATTTATCGGCATTATTAGCATCATAACCTTGCTTTAAAACTGAGAAATTATCTGTGTTAGATACAACTGTCAGGAACTATTGGAAATTATTTTTTCAAATATTTATCTTAGCATAGCTGACCTACAGTACAGCAGACAGGGTGTGCTCAGGAAACTTCAAAAACAATACATATTTTTGTAATTTCGTGAAGCAAGTTGTACAGAAATTACACAATTCAGCTTTAAAATCCTTCAAGTAACTTCATTTTACTCAAATCAAACCACGAGTCTTCCCCCCCCCCCATAACTGTGAGTCTATCAAAGTCATTCTGTTTCAACCCATCCATCAAGATGTAAATCTTAGAACTCAGTGTCTGTGTATGGGGGATGGGAAGCTATATTTATCATTCAATTTAAAGCAGCAAGGTTTTTCTCCTTTTATACAAATGAATTAATCTATTTTTGTCATTACGCATAATGTATTTCATTACTGGAGGATAAAAGAGGGGTTAACTCATAAATAATTTAGAGGAAGGGAATCGGGTTGCAGTATAATTAATTATCAACTGGATTTAGAATATAACTCCATGGAAGACCATTTTATCTGTCTTTGTCTCAAGGTAAGAAGGAAATATTAGCGATGCGTATTATGAGCTATATTCCAACAAGTCTGAAATTTCACAATGAAAAAATGTATGCAAAAAAAGCAAACAAATACAGACTAACACATTGCATGTTATCCTCAAGATATAAAGCATAAAAGGCACATTGTTGTGTTCGAAATCGTCCCCTATACCCTCAACTAATATAGTCCACCTGAAGGAGTGAACAAAAACGAGTGAGCAAATTTGGACACTGAGTGCACCAAAAGGACTGTCGTTCTTGCATAGTTTGAGCTTGCTGTTTAAAAATCATTTGAAACTTAGCAAACTGGCTGCTCCAGGAGTAATGAAAATATTTATCTTAAAGCTTTTTAGTATGTTTTTATTTGGTATGTTCTCTAGCCGTAAATCTAGTTGTACATCAGTTGTACACACGTTATTGTGGTGCATTAAGGGATTGAATGAGTGCACCCAATAACATCCACTATGGTTTCGGACACCAAATAGCTGTCCCCTCAAACAATGCCCTATTTAGGGGTATGGGGATGATTTTTCAGACAAACGCCTATTTGTAACTTTTAGTGGTTAGAAAAAAAACTGCATGCATTTTGCAGAAGGACATTCTTTTGGTAATGTTTTGGCTCTACGTGACTGTGCAGATGAAAATGACCCTTTACAATAGATAATGCTTTACAATGAACTCTTATCTGTAATTTAAGTTCAATAACGTACTCACCTGTTGAGCAATAAAAACACATCGCTCTGAAAAGGCAAGCCAGTGTTTATTCTTGTTTTATTACGAGCTCTGCCACATTATCTTTTTGCAGGCAGACGCTCCTCTGTAGGTTTTTTTAAACAGGTGATTCCCTGGATGTTCAAGATTTAGCGTCCTCCATGTCAACATTTCTTATTTGTTTTGACAATTAATCTATGCCACGTTTCTCTATTTACAGATCTGATGAGACACGCTCGGCCGAGTGACGTACTGTACATGTACATAATTTCCCACAAAACCTATCCATTCAGATCTAAAATATAAAGACTTGCTATATAATAAGCTTACCATAATGAATCAAGGTAAGACCTTTTGAAAGGTTTGATGAATTATTGACATTATTTAATTGAAAATTAAAACATACCATACATTTTGTACCTAACATAAATTTACATTTACACATTTGGCAGACGCTTTTATCCAAAGCGACTTACATTGCATTTAAGAAACACATTGAATCAGTTCTTGCTTTCCCTGGGATCGAACCCATGACCTTGGAGTTGTTAGCGCCAATGCTCTACTGATTGAGCTACAGGAAAGCTAAAAAACATAACCTGCTTAATCTATATCCTGCCTGTTGTATCTTAATCTATATCCTGCCTGCAGCATGTAATATTCTTCCACAGGGTGCTCTTCACATTTAACCAGCACTCACTGTTGAAGAAGGCATCTGGCACAGTCCACTCCCACAAACATTCCCACATCTTAATTTTTCAATTAGCAGGCCCCTTGTTCTCTAAACATATGCAAACACAGCAGGGGATCCTTTAAAATGCAACTCTAATCTGCAGGCTAGTTAGAGTAAATTGGCAGGCTTGTAAACCTTGAGAAATCTGAATAGAGCTCATTATCAGTTTATCTATGCTGAATGGCTTTCATGCGAGGCGCATGTGTTGTAAGCTGAAGTAGATTGTTTTGTGTGAACAGGTATGTGTAGACATGATTGAAAAAGCTACTGAAACTCCACCACAGTTATGCTACAGGCTACAACATAAGGCTCTGAATAAAAAAATATATTCTTCTTCTTGTGAAACTGTGTGAATGCTGGAAGTAGATTCATAATTGAGTTTCTTCAACTTCTGACACTTTTATGTCCCAAGGGTTGATTTTTATTAACACATACAACTTTTCTTTTTCTTATATCCAGTTCACATTAAAACTGCATTGGAAAGTTTATACCATGCCATGGTTATTTATTTTTCCAATGCCTTTCTTATATAGATTGTATATCATTGTCCCAGACTAAGACTTTCAATATGAAAATCCATCAAAAATGAATACATTTTCCAGACTGTGACTTTAAAAAAGTAAACTAAAAAAGCAGTATCTATTGTATGAAATGTGAGGGGGTGTTTCTTTCAAAAAACGATTAGACTTGTGTCATTTCCACCACAAACAATTTTGCAAGTTTACCAAGTCACTGCAATTGTTTACTTGGTAAACTTTCAAAATTGTTTGTGGCATGTTTGAGAAAAATTGTAGGTAAACTTGCTAAATAAAGGTCTGCAATTGAAAACAGATTATTTTATATTGTCCATTTCCAGCTAAGATGTTATTAGCCTAATTTTAAAAACACTATTATTTAATTATATTTTTATATAACAAACTACCTTAAACAAGACAAAAGAGTTGGGTATTTTATACCAAAAACGTTTACAATGTAATTTTCAGCAAGTGGGAGGAGTGCACACAGCTTGTTTGGACAGTTTACAGGGCCAAAACGCATTTAAAACAGCCAATAGAGGGGAAAGTGCGACACATCAGCATCAAAAATGCATCTGAAGACATGTTTGAACATGGATAATAAGGTTTAGCGCTAAATAAATCATATTTGATTGGGAAACGTGAGAAAATGAGACAATACCTTGAGTTTTTGATGTCAAAAGTGTTACACGTCACGACGTCATCGTAGACTTGGGTTGGGTGTGTCTCTCTCTCACACACACACGAGCGCGTACACGTCAATCAAAGTTTATGCTCACTTTAAACCAGCAGTGACGACTAGCGGGAGTGTGAGAGAAACGACACCCTTTGCTTCGACGACAGTATACTTCTGTGATTTTAAACTAATGAACTAATCCTCGGTACAATAGCGACGTGTGTAGCTTTATCTGCGACTATTTTTGTGTTGCTGAAGGCGTGTGGCGCATTACGCTTAAAACTCTCATGTGATGCACTTATTGCCTTCACTAAGATTATATCAAGGGTAAGTTTACATAGTTTTAGTAGTGTCTTTGTGGTGGGTTTATCAATGGATTCATTATTAACTTGATATTTGCTTTGATATTTTAATTCACACTGTAAGAGATGGCTGGACAAAACTCGACAATCGAGCTCGATTTGGTCAAAACTGAAGAGAGAGGCTCTTTTGTAAAAACTGGTAAGTTAGTAATAAACAATGTAACATGCTCAATAGTAAAAAGATGTCGGCATGGTGCATGATATGTACAAATGTTATTTAGAACAATGTTTTCTCACTTATTTTGAGAGGGTTATTGATTGAAGGAAGAGTGCATTAGCTTTCAAAGCAGTTAGAAATAGGCGAATCCTGTCCCCTGTCATAATGGATTTGTTTTTATCCCTTTTCCCCTATAAATATCCATTTCCCCCATCCAGTACATTTGAAATTGTAGTTTTTTAAATGGTATTTACTCTGAGACTAAAAGAAAGGGAGACTGGGGTTAGTTGTCACACTAACTAATAGTCCATAGATCTCCATATTTATTTATCATAAAGGCTTGTATTAGAGATATCATGCATTAAATGGTCATGCATGACAGCTTTGCTGTGATTGCAAACTGCTGATAATGGGACACCTGAAAATCAGCTAATTTTAAAGCTGCGGTTTAAATCCTGTGAATGTGTTGTGAAAGAGCATGCTCTCTCCCTTAATAAAACACAAAGATTAATCTTCTACATCCATCATATCATAACATGTTCTCTTCACAAACCAAGAACACAGTGAAGACAAACCACAGAACTTTCTGGAGAAACAATTCTTTATCCTCTTTTCTAAATTATTCAATCTAAAGGAGAGAGAGATAATAAAAAAGGCCAATACAGCCCAGAGCCATTTTCATTTGTCTTTCCTTTCTCTTTTTTTATTTTGGACTAACAATGCAGATTCCTCTGTGGAAAATATGTCCCGTGTGTTAATTAATCATAAGACATTAAATGTTAAATAAAAGAGAGAAAAGCACTTTGAATAATTCATTTGGGATAGGTGGAAGAAAAAATAAACAAGGTAGTGCAGCTAAAGCAATGATTCATTAATAGTTTGTATTCAGATCTGGCAGATTTATTATTGAATGATTTCTGGGCTTACTTTGAGACCAGTGAGAGCACAGGAACACATCTCAGCATGCTTTCTAGACAAGCCTTGATAAACATTGCTTCAGGATGAAAGAACTTTTGAAACAAGAACTGACGTGGTGGATTAGAGAACATTGATTCTTTTGCATATATATGTATATTTAAAAGTGATTTTAGCATTGCAAAAGGGTGAATGTGCAGATATAAGTAAGTTTTTAAGCTACCTTAGTTCCCAAAGTATTTTCCCGAAGGTCTTCATTAAAGAGTTAAATTCGTGAGCCATTCCAACCTGCAACAAGAAAAATTACAACATTGCAAACTTAAAGCTGTCAATGTAATGTAAGTCAATGTAAGTCACTTTGGATAAAAGTGTTTGCCAAATGGATAAATGTAAAGAAAAAGTGTGAATCGGACACAAGTCTGTGTACTTAACAGATAAATCTAAAACGATTGAAGTAAAGCTCACTGACTGTGAATATACAGTAGAAACATACTTTAGAGTTAGAGTAGGCAATCAAAGATTGGAGAGGATTTTGGAGTAGTTAGAAATCAAGCTAACTTGAAAGCATGAGTTCCCACCCTCCATTTAGAGCTTCTCCAAAGCTATGCTTCCTTTTAGTCGTTTGCGGTGCTCTGTGACGGCGTATGATGTCTGAATGAGAAGAGTTTCAACCAGAATGACAAAAAGTTGCCTACCCAACCTTTAAGTTTATTGCAAACAATACATATGTATACAAATATTTAAGAGGTTTGAGAATGTAGGGAGACTGACTCTATTATCAGATTCCCAGGGCTTCATGGGAGAGGGTGGTGCAAAAGTGTTCTTTTGGTGATTGTTTCAATTATCTGATTTTCTAAACATTAAAAAATTACACACATTGAAATAATGTGGATTGACGGCTTCAGCAAAAGCATAAATCATTGATTAACAACCTTCTAGCTCACAGTAGGTATGTCTTAAAAGATTTATATGTTATCTTTAAAAATAAATCCCCTATGGAAAAAAAATGAATGGGATTTTTTACTTCTGGAATACAGAATTTCTACACTTCTCATTATGTAAATGAATTGGGACCAGAGAGGTGAAGCTCTAAAAAGGAGAAAGATTTTTTCCCCATTGAACTCTGGTATGTCTTGTTTAGTCTTTTCCGGTTGTGTGATAGCATTGTTTGAGGAAAATACTGAATTTATATTTACTGGACATCCACAGAATGCTTTAGAGAATTTTATGAAAATTTTATAACACACAAAAATTGAAGAGAACTGAAAATTGTCATTAAAAAAAGGTACAAATGCTGTAATTTGGCCCAAAAGGGTGCGTATTAGTACCGTATTTTCCCGCATATAACCCGCAGACGCAGATAATCAGCACCCCCATATAGCCCACAGGTTTTGTGTAAAAAAATTGCTGCCATAACCCGCACCTTTATATAACCCGCACCCATAGATGTATGAACTTTTTTTGTGTAAGTTCATATTTCGAATTTTTAATGTCGTTTGCATGACGTCAATTATCCATAACTGTTCAGGCTCGGTACACAGTGCTTGTGCGTGAAATTCAAACAATAAGCAAACAAACACAAGTCAGAATCAGAAGAAAAAGAAAAAGCAGTCTCTCCCGCTGTGCAGCAGCTCGTCCCTTAAGAAGCGTATTCTACAGGTGACAAAAACCCTCGCAAGAAAGAAAAACAGAAAGAAAATACAGCAAAAAAAACGTACGTCCTTAAGGACGTAGCAAATATATTTAAATATTATTACGCGCAAACATTTTGTGATATAGTCCGCACCCCCTACAGGGTTTGTAAAATCTGGTATAACCCGCTGGTTATATGTGGGAAAATACGGTACTTTTTGAATGGGTACCACACCAATGACAGCTTTCTGAAAGTGTAGGTAAATATAAATCAAGCATATCTTGCTCAATATAATGTGAACATGCAGATTATTCAAAAACACCTTTTTCAGGAGCAGAGGTGTCCAGCACAGCACCTGGGAGGCTCTCACCTATTCCTGAGCTGGATCCCTGGGAGAGAGAAGCAGACACGAACTCTACAGAATTTACTTGCTCCATATGCTCAGTGGACAGGTACAGCACTGCCTGCTCCTCCAGCAGCTCCCTGTCTGACTCCCAGGAGAGAGGAGGTGGGTCATGCATCATCACACCTGGGTTTGGGGATTGGCTAGCTTCCTCTTTCCCAGACCACCATAGTGCCCTAAAAATGCTCTAATGAATAATAATTACAACATCAGCTGCCACCACGAATTGTCTTGTATTAAAATTCAAACTCCCAATTTTCTCTGAAATAAGCAGTAGCTTTATACATTATCTTGTTTTAAAAAAATCTTTTGATTAAAAAAAAAAAAATTATTTTATGTGTTGCCAGAAGCAAATAATTATGCATTTTTAAATTGTAAATTATTAAAAGGTATCTATAATTTAAAATGAAAACTAAGGAAAAGCTTGTGATTTTAAAGCTGTCCACATCAGTTGAATAACTGAATTAAGCAGCACATTCGATTAAACTTACATATAGAGATGAATTATTAAAACCGTGAGCTGAGACTCTTGTGCATGGGTATTATGATTCAACAGCTTTTTCAATATGAAATTAATTAGAACAATATATTTCCCCTCATTCAGCCAGTAGGTTCAGATAAGTTAAGGTACAGTCATTATGTCGTAGTGTCGAGCTTTACATATGTGTTACAATGCCTTTTCCTGGTGTAATATTCAGAGGTTAATCTAATTCCAACTCTTATGCTCACAGGCAAGGGTATTTTGTCCCGCATTATGCTCAAATCTACTTAGTGTTGAAAGCCCCATTTGAAGCTTGGTTTATTTTTTTTTTTTACATAAGACCCTAGGCTGTGTGGAAACATTTCTTCAAAACAGACCAACACATTAAGTCAGCTACTCTAAAATCCTGCTAATTTTTTGAGTCAGTCTGTCATGCCTCCGTTTATTTAATCACCTGGAAGTCTCTGTCTCTCTCCAGCAGAGCACAGATGATCTTCTTAGGGAAAAACACCTATACAGGGCGATGATAATTGATTACATCTCCACACAGCTCTGTTCCTTCTGTCTTTGGAAGGAAAAGGTGATTCAGTAAATTATGCATGTGTACAGAAGTGCCCGGCGAGAGCTGGTAGGCTTTTAAACTGTTGTATACAAGAGGTGCAGACAGACTACAGGTCAATAAGGGCCTTTGAGTATCTATCCCTATCAGCCGAAATCCCATGGTAAGAGTCTTCAAAGAGGCATTTAGGTTCTGTAACATACAAAACACTGTGTGGGCTTTCCAAGCTCTCGGCATGATCATGCCATGTGTCATTCTGAGTGCTTGATTTCAGCATTTCTGACATTTTTTACTTTTTACAGTTACGACATGCTGTGTTAGATGTGATCATTTCAATTCAATTCTAAATGGACACATATTGTAATGTATTGTAGTGCAAAAAGAGGGATAAAGCCTGTTACGTCTGTTAGCTAGTAAATGTTTACAATTATTCAAAACTTATTAGTGATATCGTAATATCTGGCTCTGCTAGAGATGGCCTAGGTTTGCCAAGAAGCCCTACAAAGGGAAATTGTTGTTAATTAAAACAAAATGACATCAGAACTGGAATTCACTCTTTTTATTAATTTGGGCCTTTTGATTTCTTGACATTGATTTCTTGACATATAACTAGCATCTGTGCATGTTTTAGACACCTCACATTTATGCTAACTGAACAGATAAGTGTACAGTAATCCCTCGCCACTTCGCGGTTCAGGTTTTGCCGGCTTCAGTGCATCGCGGATTTTTCAAAAATAAAAATTCAAAAATACCGCCATATCGGCAGCAATATTGCGGAAAGCAGCGTTGTTTAATCGTGATGCGAAAGAAACGGTTTCCCAGAATGCCAGACAAAGAGAGAAACTTTGGCTTTGTATACATCCATCGGCACTCAGACAAGACACGTGATTGGTTCCCGGCTCGAGATCGACCAATGAGAGCACGAGTGGAGTGGGAGTCTCTTCACCTCTCTCAGAAGCAAATGCTGATGATCCAGCGCCGTTATCTGACGATGAGGCGCTTTCCGAACTGATTTAAAGGCCTCATTATACCAGTGCAGTAACACCATCATCATCATCATCATCACATTCATCGAACCGCACAGGTCATCGTCGTCATTACTGGAGTCAAGTCTCAAGATACTACTGTCATTGATGAAAGTAGAACACTATAATACGTATCGGATGAGAGAGAGAGAGTAAATGTATAATATTAAGGTTTTATAATTAAATATATTTGATTAAAATATATTTAAAGTATAAATATACATATTTTAAATATTCTGGTACCCACACAAACATATATGGAAATTCCAAGGGGGGGCCAATCCTACTTCGCAGATTTTCACCTTTCACCCGGTCCAACATTAACCGCGATAAACGAGGGATCACTGTATTCTTCATTAGTGAGGTTTTAAACACTTCTTTATTGCTTCGTGAATGCAGCCATGAATAAACTATAGATGCTTTCGTGTTCCCTGTTTACTGCCCACAATGTAATGATTTCTTATTTTTGTTCAGAGCTCTGTGCTGGGATCGTACTGAATTGTCTCTTCTGCCGATTCTACGACCTGTTCCTCATGCTACCTGAAACATGCGAGCGAGCTGCTAACTTCATCTGTCCTACCTACATGCTTTTCTCTTCAGCAGCAGAACCTGCGCACAACACCAACTGGAACTGCAGTTGTGATTTTGACTGTGGCCTTAGGGACATCTGCCATGAAACAGGGGAATGCCTTGAGCTAGCGATGGAAGTTTCGGAGGTTTGTTACCGCTGAGGTGCCTAGAAAAAACTGAAGACATAAAAAGTTGCTTAGTTGGAAGAACACTTTACAATTTCGTGTCACTTTGGGAAGAAAAAAATTACAACACTACAGTCTATGCCAAAGCAAGCTAACATATCCCCATTTGGAGCTAGAATAATCAAATCAAGAAAAATGGAAACAAGATAAACATGACATTTAAAGCTACCATAAGTGAACGCTTTCCATTCTCCATAGTCTGACCCCCTAAAGTCATGTCATTGGTTTACGTGGTAGAGAAGCTTTCTCCAAGTTTCTGATTGGTTAAGGTGAGTGGCTTTCTCTTAACAGAAGACTTCTTGTTAAACAGGCTCCTTAACATGTTTTGACTCAGTTCGATCTTTTGGTTTATTATTGAAGCGATATAGAACGCACATACAGTTTGTGTGTTGTAAGCCTGATAAAATGATCCTATCAGCTTCACTTGGTAAACAGTTTTACACAATAACAGGCTCTTGTGCCAATGTATGTCGATTTTTATCACAATGAAGAGCGAAGTGGAGAGAAAAAGCCTTCAGTGTGTCCCCGTGTTGATGGCTTGTTTAAACTAGAGTGCAGTTGTTAACAGCCGGTTTGAGACGATGTTTTGTAGGACACTTGTCCTTCTAGAGTCCATCAACCTTTGTTCTTCGTTCTGGAAGACTGCTCTCTCGAGTGCACGGCAACGGTGTAATAGATTGTTTTTGTCAGCGCCAGGCTCTCGTCACGTAATGGGGAAAGCGACACTTTTGTTCTTGTGTTTGTGTGTATGTAATTCAGGCGTCTATTTCAGGGAGAGGTCAAGGTAAGAGAACGATCACACCAGGCAGTGGGCTGGAGTGTTATTGTGCTCTCTTGGCTTACTAAACATTTGTTTTCAGTTATCAGATAAGAGATACCCACTGAGTAACATGGTTGTTCAAACAACAGGAAAACTTCAGCGCCGTTAGCCAAGAAGTGGGTAGTGCTGTATTTTTTCCTACATGTTTGATGATAACATTTTTGTGCAAACAAAAAGACATGGGACAGACAGATAGACATTAAAAAAAATTTTTCCCAACAAATCAAATTGCTGGTTTGCAACAATTAGCAGTGGATTTGCCAAAGTGTTTGCCAGATTAGAATATCAAATCCTCGAAAACAACAAAATCCTACTTTTGATTAGGGGACTTGTAGCGTGTAAATGTGATATCCACAAGGAAAACTGTATATCCTGATTTGTTTTCTGTTACTGCATTATAATTTTTTTTATATAGCAATTTGCTCAAACTCAGACTGATTATTATAGTATACCAAATGAAAATGTTTTGGCCGTTCATTTACATCGCAATGGCATTTTGTGGGCCTGAAAACTCAAACTTTTGAAAACGGTTTCAAAGTGCACATTTTTGAATGCGATAGCATTATCATCTCCGTGTAAACTACAAAAACACAAATTAGTGAAAACTGATAGTTTGAAAACTATTAGAATTTGTTATTTTTTTAGTTGATTTTTCATGAGTAAGACCAGATTTTTATTTAAGATAAAATTAAAAAACCTATTTAATCTCTTTCCATTAATATCGAAAAACACAAAAAACGACAAGAAAAAACTATCAATACACATTTAAATGTATCCTTAGAGTCATCAGTGAGTGTATATATTAACACGCTAAACATAATTTCTCTTGCAGTGATGTAAAATGCCTAATCTACTGTATTTCTTTTTTAAATACAAAAGAGTGTGAATGATGAAAATGTATAGAATATTCAAGCCTGCATTACTTTACTTTCAGTTTACATTTGTTATCCGTTTGCTTTCATTTTCTTATGCACTACACTTTATCAAAGTTCACTTAAACTGCTCTCTAAAAAGACTTTGGGGGCCTATCACATATTCTCTGACATTAAACTGGGCCTGAGCAAACAGATGCCTGCTTAAAACGGTAAACATCTGCATGTCTACAACTTTTGGATCTCTGTCAAATTACCTGATAGCTATGGGAGCCACAGGGGCTGTTGGGCTTCGTTAATGGTTCCGCATATGGTCTTGCCATCTATTTAAAGAACCTCCCAAAAGTTAGTTTTATTTCTTTGCATCTGTGACTGTCTTTTTGTTATTCATAAGGACTTTCTGATTACTCTGTGGTTTAATCACTATCCAGGGCAATCACAATGGATTATATGATGGGGAAAAGTCACTTACACCAACGCTGAATGAGCTACCCAAATATAAACTTAGCTAGTAAGCAACATGCCAAAAAACACTCCAGACACTAAAGTATCCTCAAACCCAACCCATACCATTTATATTTTCATGTAAAAAATCTATAGTTTGTTGTCAATATTACTGTATCTTTCAGAAAATGAATATTGTGTAAATACATTGTATGCAGTTATTGAGGTTTTATGATGTAGGAAGGTTCTCTGAAGCTGAGCATGTTTGGTCCATTTATCCCTTATTTCCCAAGATTATCCAGTCCCCAATAGGCTATCAAACAACTCATGGCTTTTGAATCTGGGCCATCCTAGAGGATGTATGTCAGCCATACACACAATCAAAAAGTGATCTCCCCCTCTTATGAACTAGGGTGGGTTATATGCCTTTGGGCTATGCAGACACTCAGTCCCAGTGTGTGTTTCACAGGCCCATCAAGCCCATGGGCTCATATCAGAGATACCTTTCAATCAGTAAGGGATTCCCATCTGACATGACAGGTGATTTTCCTCTGCGTCCAATTAATAACTTCATTTTAACAATTAACAGTGGAGGATTGTGGAAAGCCCTGCGGAAAGTGAAGGCCTGAGGGATTGGTAGTAGTTTTAGGTTTTGCTGAAGCAAAGCAGATTCTCCTAGGTTCACTGCCATCATCCCCCAGTCATAAGGCCACGCCCTTTTCCAGGTGTTGCTCTATGACCGGTCTCCGAGGATGGGATGGGGTAAAAGGTGGGGTTGAAGATGGGCTGGGGAGAGGAGAGCGCATATGCCAGCGAATGATGGAGTGCGGTGTGAAACCTCTCTGCCTTTACGCCCCACAGAGAAGAGGAAATTCAAGAGCAGGCAGAGGGAAGGAGAGCGTTAGGGGGTGTTTGTGGAAGGAAAGGGTGATTTAAGTGTCAGTACGGGAGGGGGAGGGGGGCACTGTGGAGTTAATTACTGAGTAATGAGGGACAATTTATTGTGTTCTTGTTAGACACATCAAAATGCCTATTGTGAGACGCTCTGTTAATGTGTCCCCTTAGAGCTTGGTGCTAAAGGTCCCGAAAGCTTGTCTGGAGTTTTAGTAGCCAGTCAGAGTCTGATGCAGCCATCCTGGGACCCCACGGGCCCCCCGGAGCCACTGAAATACCACCAGGTGCTTTTAGTGTCCGTCCCCGAGTCAGGAGAATTTATTCCGAGAAATAATGAGAGTTGCATTAGCAGAGTATCGATCCCCTCAGTGTGGCCTTCCCTCATGAGCCTGCGGTAAGACTTTAGAGGCACCTCTCCACCCCACTAAATCTTTACTTCCTCTGTTACAGCTCTCTCCTGTTGTTTCCTACCTCCTGTCCATCTGTTTTATTTTAGGTCAAAGTTTGTCGTTCATCTCTGGGTGGGATTTTTATTCTTGAAATATTAAAACTTGAAAAAGAATGGCATGATTGGATATCAGTGACTCTTATTGTACAGTAAAACATTGAGGTGTGCCATTTTAAATATTTTCTCATAATCAGACTTGTACAAATATATTGTTAAAGGTAATGTTTGATACATAAAATATGTGTTAAAAGTTTGGGGTCAGTGAGAAAATTAAATTGATCAAAAGTGACAGTAAAATATTTTATATTAATCAAAAAATCATGAAAAACAAAATGTCATGCATTTACTGAGCAGCAAATTAGCATATTAGAATTATTTCTTAAGGATCATGTGATCAGTGATGCTGAAATGTCAGATTTGGCATCACAGGAAATCGGTGAAAATAAAAAAAAACTATTTTAAATTGTAATAATATTTCACAATATTAGTGTTTTAATGCAGCGTTTGTGAGCATACTTGGTGACTTAAAAAGTCCTAGCTTAATTTGCAATTAAATTTTTTTTATATATTTTATAGAATTAAATTGTATACAGTTCTTATTCATTTAATATTTAGGATTTTAACATGAACTAGTAACTTGGCCAATTTTTGGTAGGAGAAGAAAAAAATGACAATATTTTCCACTAGCCAGTTCAGTGAACTAAAAGTACATGTGGATATCAAGGCCACAAGACAATCTTGATGGAAAAGTCAGTAAAATCATCCTTCAGCCTGTTCGTAGAGAGAGAAACGCCAGACTTTGATGTGGTACATGTGAAATCAGACCATAGAACAAAGCTACCATCACCAGCAGCCAGATGTCAGAAGTAATCCGCACCAATTATTATTGAGTACCTGTCATGCGGGATTCACAAGCAGCAGTATCAATAGAGATATGCATGTCTGCATGACCTATAAACTCCCAAAGAGAGGATATAAATAAAATCAGTTGTAAATAAGACTATAAGTCTTTTTCTTCAAATAAATTTGCATGAATTGTGTTTTTTTCCTAATCTAAACCTAGTAATAATGACATCTCTAATCGGTGTTAATGCATATTCTACTCTGAATCTTGTGTTCCTTGTTTTGTAGCTCAAATGAATATGTTCCATCAGCAGCTGAATCTGCCTTTGAAATGATCTCTCTGGACGCACGAGTAGAATATGAAATGTCTATAGAATGCAAATGAGCTTTCTCTGGACGTGCATAAATTAAGCAATGCGGTTCCAGCAATAACACAAGGCTGTGAGTTGCATCTATTAATAGATTAATAGAATTTAAAACAAGGTTTTATTTACGACTCCACTCCGCGAAAAGGATTCCTCCCCTGGTGTTTTAAGAGCCTAGTCTAGTTTATCATAAAGGAAGCCTTCTACAGCAAAATGCATCACTTTTTGCTTCACAAACAAGAACTGGATGTTCTGAAAGTGCGTTAAAGAGCTTTCATTATAGCGCATTTGAAAGCAACAGACGCTGCATCAACTTACAGGTCACAGTTACAGTCATGCACTAACATATACTGAATGCCATACGTTGAATGAACATACACTTTTGAACTTGTCCAGAGTGGTTTTATAAGACATATTCATTGTGTTGTTCTCCTTTGTTCTTCAAACGTCCCTTAGGGGCCACCAGCAGCAAGCTCCAACTCTTTTTGAAGAGAGACAATAATTTTCCACCAAACGAGTCAACTTCTTCATTCATCAAAATGGCAGAAAACATATGCATCCAGCTCCCCATAGAATTCTCCCCTAAGGAACATGCTTGTCACTGTGTCAAAACAAGTATACCAACAGTGTGTTAGGTAAGAGGCCACCTCATTAATCACCAGAAGTTATAGCTTATGTAATGGCAAAACAACCTCAGCTCAACAAAATCATAACTTTGTGTTTAGACTCATGTCATGTACAAAGTACAAAATTGGTTGTACTATGAATTCTTCCATTTTAACTAGCAGACAAGCTTCAGTCAAAGACAAATATACTGTATAAAATGGGAAAATAGGGGAAAATATGAAATGAAGAAAGAAAATGAATAGAAAACTGATGTTTGGATGAAGTATTACAATAATCTGTAAGACAGCGTTTCATGTTGGGTGTGTGGAAATTGGCACAGCGAATTTCTACCAGGCCAATTAAGGTTATCAATTTGTTATTTAGAAATTATTGAAGGTTATGGCTCAAGGATCACAAGCAGAACGGTTCAAACTAACTGTATTTATCACCAAAATGTATATATTAACTTTTATTATTAGGCTGAGTACAATGGAACACCCTTAAAGGGGAAATGAAGCAGTCAGTCAATTTTACATTGAGAATAGTAAAAAAAAATAATATTATATAAAAAAAAAAATTATATATATATATATAAAGTGGAAATCAGTTTACTAAATGTAAACTTGACTAACTGCTTCATTTCCACTTTAGTTTAGTTCTATAGCCATACAGGATATTATCCAAAATAAATAAATAATATAACATTTGGAATCCATTCAAATGACATCGCTCAATATGGTGGCTACAATCCATCCTCACATTTTTCAAAAGTCATGTTTTTTAGTTTTTTTTACTTTTAGAACATACTTGTTCTAAAACATACATTCGTTGGATTAGTTGTTAGAGATTTGATCTTAGGAAACAATTTATGGTACCATTCTTGTCATTCTATTCTTGATGCCATTTAAACATAACATTGGTAAACATTTTCAGAGAATTGGTCTCTCCTTACTCAAGTACAAAACAGCCATACTAAAAATAGCTTTCAAGACAGCAGCGAGTGGACTAAACAGAACTATAATGCATAAACCAAAGCATTTGAATGTTAATCAACAGATTTTTTTTTACATAACTTCTGTGACAGCACGTCTAGGAAAGCCTATTTTAATAATTCATGACGTTTAGATACAAAACAGTTGCTTTTGAAACAGCTCATTGATTCTGTTGCGACTCAGATATGTAAACTGTTAAATAAAAATTGTGAATCAGTAATTCATGAGGTTCAATATTTAGGCAGCTACAGTCAAACAGGCCCGTAATCTTGTGAGACTGATGTGTCGTACTTGAGTCTTATACATGAATAATTCACATGTGTGGCCGGTTTCCCGCCTCTATTTGAATAGAATTGAGCAGAACGGCACAAGTTGACAAAATGTTGCCCTTTTTATTATTTAGTGGAAATGTTCCTTTTCTACGCACCGTAATGTGTTTTGAAGTCCTGTATGTCAGCATGCGAGCCTGATCCGAGCAAACACCGCAAGTTTGCTATCATCAATAAGACATGAGATCACAAACAGAGCATAAACAGAGCTTACACATCAAAATTAAACTCCTGTACACTCACAAACAGCTTGAAATGCAACTAAAAATCCTCAGAAAAAGATGTCTGTCTACAGTCAGCCGTTTTATAAGTAAATTGAAGTGGCGCATGATGAAAATTTCATAAACAGCTACCTCGCTACTGCTGTGATACCCCCCCCTCGGCCCCCCCTTGGGGTTGAGCAATTTGGGTTTATCGATAATTGCTTATTGTAAAATGCAAATAATTACAACTCACAGTTATTCCCAAGTTTGAGGCAAGGACTCTCAAATGTCAACTGTTTAGCAGCGCAGAAAGGTTACAGGGTGGTGGCATCTGTGTAAGTATGAATGTGTGTGTCCCTGACATTTGTACACTCGCTTTTATAATTCAGCTAAGACTGCTGCCTAATGTGATTTGTATACGTAAACCATTTACAACAAATAAAAACTGTAGATGTTCTTTGAGGTCAAGCATAATTTAAAAATAACACAAAAATACACATACTCACCAGCCAATTTATTAAGTACACCTTGCTAGTTTCGGGTTTGTTATTCTTTTGCCGTCAGAACTGCCTTAATTCTTCGTAGAATAGGTTCAACAAGGTGCTGAAACATTCCTTAGAGAATTTTGGGTCATATTTACATGATCAAGCATTTGCTACAGATTTTGTCGGCTGCACATCCATGATGCAATTCTCCCATTCCAGCACATCCCAAAGGAGCTCTTTTGGATTGAGATCTGCCGCCTGTGGAGGCCATTTGAGTATAGTAAACTCAGTCAAGATCCAGAAACCAGTTTGTGAGGATCTGAGCTTTGTGACGTGGTGCTCCCGCTGGATATGGTCATAAATGGATGGACATGGTAAGCAACAATACTCAGATAGGCTATGGCATTAAATCATGCTTAGATAGTACTAAGGGCCCTAAAGTGTACCAAGAACATATCCGCCACACTATTACACCACCACCACCAGCCGGAACAGTTGATGCAAAGCAGGATGAAGCCGTGCTTTCCTATGTTTTAGGCCAAAATATGGCCTTACCATCAGAATGTTGCAGTAGAAATCAAGACTCATCAGACCAGGCAATGTTTTTACAATCTTCTATTGTCCAATTGTGGTAAGCCTGTGCAAATTGTATGCACAGTTACCTGTTTTTAGCTGAGAGGATTGGCACCCGGTACTTCAAGGTTCGATATGTTGTGCTATTCTGTACCTTGATTATTTCAGTTACTGTTGCTTTATTTCTGTCTGGCCATCCTCTGAAATCAACGTGGCATTTTTTGTGCACTGGGTATTTTCTCTTTTTTAAACCATTCTCTGTAAACCCTAGAGATGATTTTACATGACAATCCCAGAAGATCAGCAGATTCTGAAATTCTCAGACCAGCCTGTCTGGCAACCGTGCCACCATATTCAAAGTCACTAAATTCACATTTCTTCATCATGATGCTCAATTTGAACTTCAAGTTGCTGTCATGTGATTGGATGATTATATAGTAAAGTATACCTAATAAAATGGCTGGTTAATGTGTATTTAAAAAAAAAAAGATGGTATGTCTCCAAAAAAAACATTATTTTATACTAAAGTAATGTCCTATGGTGTACACTGTACAGCAATAACTTGATTTGGTAGGTATCACCACCATCTCTATATTTTCATACAGAAGCAAAAACACATTTATCAGAGTTCATTTGATGTTTGCATAGACTACTAAAGAAAGAAAAAGCAAAGCACAAGTTGCTTTTTTTAACTGAAGACATGTTTAGCACAAAACAGTACACCGTGCCCACGCTCCTGACAGTAATTGCAGCTCAAGGAGGTCATCAATAATGTATTCAAGATCACTTACACATCATGGAGCAGTCATAGGTTTGAAGAGAATCCGGTACAGGAGGTTCAGGGACAATACGGTCTTCAAAGAGGTGTGTGTGCAATAGATTTGACCAGTGTTAGGAGTAACAGATTACAAGTAACTTGAGTTAGGTAATCAGATTACTTTTTTTTAAGTTAAAAAAAGCTGCTTATCTTTGATGATTCAATTCAACCATCAGCAAAAATGCCTGATTTTTTGTTTATATTGCAGTAAGTGTTCAACTTACATCCAGAATGGCAGCAGGTGAAAGGTTTGTTTGAGTTCTACTGTACAGCGTGACTTTACATTTCCATCAACCTTATTATTTAAATATTGGTGTGAAAGGGCCTTTAGATTTGCATGAAAATATAACTTTTTTGCTATTAAAAAAAACCCAAATCAAACAAACAAGCCAGGCCCAGATAAAAGAAAAAGTAACTTAAAACATTATTTTTCTTAAAAAGTAACCAAGTAATGCAGTTAGTTCATTTTTAAGGGAGTAATGCAATATTGTAATGCATTACTTATCAAAGTCATTTACATTTACAAACCAGCTATAAAAACACAGCTATAACGTTTGAAAATTATAGTAAGTAATACATGACAAACTTTCAGATTAATTTCTTGAATTATTTTTGGTTTAGTGCTGCACAGTTAGCATTTGCACATATTGCCATCAGTCCCACTCTTTCAAAAGCAGTAGAAGTCTCACATAAATCCATTTTAAGTTCTAGTGTGTAGAAACTGAAAGAAATATTGAGAAACATACATGTTATATGT